>JANTCA010046435.1:0-18688 GCA_024741275.1 Chironex yamaguchii
TAGCATCTGTTAAGTCATTTAGAATGATTAAGAATAATAGTGGGCCAAAGATCGATCCTTGAGGTACACCTAACAGGAGACTTAGGTTCTCTGACTGTTCTTGGCCATATTGAACAATCGCTTTACGGTTGAATAGATAATCCGTTAACCACTCCAGCTCTTGATCATGTATGCCATATTTTGACAATTTGCTCAGGTGTGTCGAGTGGCTAATTGTGTTATAAGCTTTCGTCAAGTCTACAAGGCATGCACTAACCAATCTCCCTTTGTCAACGTCTGATTGAATTTCATCCAGGAAGAGAGTCACTGCTTGCTCAGTAGACATGCCTCTATGAAAACCAAATTGATGGCTGTAAAGTAGGTTATTCTCTTCTAGAAAAGTCATAAACTGTTTATGGACAATTTTTTCGGCAATTTTTGACACAATTGGTAGGATTGAAATTGGCCTGTAATTTTGGAATTGAGGCCGAGAGCCAGATTTGAAGACTGGTGCGATGCGAGCTAATTTCCAGTCTTCAAAAATGACCTCGCTCTTAATTAATAGGTTGATAATGTGTGTTAGACTTCTTAATAATATCCTTGGCATCCTTGAAGAATGAAACAGGCAGATTATTACATCCAACAAAACAGATACCATTTTAATTATGTTACAGACCTCCACAGGTGTTACTTCTTTAAAATGGAATGTTTTGAAAGTTTTAGCAATCATGCCACTGGGTGTACGCCATGTGAAGCTGGACATGCGTATAGCCTTTGATTTAATGTGGTTGACAGTAGTCGAGAAGAATGATCTAAATCCCTGAGCAATTTGCTTCATATCAGTACTCTTCTCCCCGTTAATATCAAAGGGTTGCTTCAGGGGGCTTTCTTTCCCTGATGTAGCATAAATGCTTTTCAGGGTCTTCCAGAATTTCTCCGGATAATTTGAGCTTTCTTTTGGTAGTTCCTTGTTGTAGTTATTTCTTTTTTACGGAGCACGATATTGACTTTGTTTCGTTTATCTTTGTAAGCCTTTCTATCACAAACTAAATTGCTCTTTTGATACTTTCTATACAACTTATCACGGTCATTCATGAGGGCTTTTATATGCCATGTAAGCCATGGAGCTGGTTTAGATTTCACTCGTTTGCTAATTTTCGGGGCATGGATGTCACAGATTGTAGATGCAATTTTATGAAATGTCTTCCAAGCAATATTTACGTTATTTGTGTTATAAACTTTCAAGCAATTGGCATTTAGAAGATCACAATTCATTTGGTCAGGGTTATATCTGCTGTAGTCATGGCAACAGATTTCTTTTGATTTAAACTTCAAATGGTCTATTTTACGTACACAGCCAACAAGATCATGATCACTGAATCCCGATGGAAAAACACTTCCAGATCGTATGTTTTTGTAATTGTTAGATGCAATGATATCAATCAGACTTTTTGTTGTCTTACATATTCTTGTAGCATCCTTTATCAATTGTTTCAGACCCATGAGAGTAAGGATTTCTTTGAAGTCTCAGTTGTCTTCTTTCACGAGGACGTTTACATTAACATCACCCATGATGATTATTTCTTTGTTTTCTGCTGTTGCCATTGTAAGCATCTCTTGTAAACGAGCATTGAAGTTGTTTGCAAGATAACGTGAACTGGATGGAGGTCGGTACAAACAAAAAACAAGGAAATGTTTAGCAAACTTACAAGAGACTTCAACCCAAATACTTTCGATATCAGTTAGTTCGAGATCATTTCATCTAATAAAACACATTTTATTTGAAAGATACATGCCAACTCCTCCACCTTTGCCAGTAGGACGACTCTGGCTTAAGAATGAGAAACCAGTTATCTGAAATAATCCTTGTGCCCATTCATCCTCGGGACCACATGTAATGTGAGTCTCTAAGCTGTAAGTTTTGAAAACTTAATATCAGCATTAAAAATATAAAGAATTGGCCATGGTAGAAATCGCATCAGCTTTTAACGGATTTGAAACATGATGCAGAAAAGCTAAGAAAAATGCGCGAATTCACTGACTTGCTCTAGTCATGAATCGACGCATGGAAAATTAAACAAGATGATATAAGGCATTTGGACTTAAGCTAAGCTTTAAAAAGACCAAGGAACAAAGAGTCAACACATCCTGTTTTTTCGAATGCTTAAGACAATATGTTAATAGTGTCGAGAAATTCTTTCATCTTTGTTCAAGCATAACACAAATTATTGCCTCCCATGAGAAAGCTATTACTCTTGATCTGCTGAAAAAGCGTATTTAACAAAGTACTAAGCAGTTGACTGAGATAAAAGATAAAAAGTAAATCAACGATGTAACACTATGAACAAATTTTGGATACAAATTTACGTTAATGTAAAATTCCTTCCACACTACCACGGTATTATAATAACTATCATATTTGCTATTCAGTCGTAGTCACGTTCCATATTGTTGTATTTAAGGTGCTGCCATTATCAATGTAAGGCTATTTGTGGAATACTATAATCTTTTCTTGCAAGAGAAACTTAATTCTTATAGTTTGCCTTATATCCCTTACTTAAAACTCCTTGTGTTGCATTTCATGCTCTTACATCTGATCTGTGATGTAAGTATATAAATACTCTTTCTTCTCTGATAAATACTATGTTTTTAATAAGGAATATCTCTACGAAAAGTGAAATTGTATTATCTCGTGTATTATAAACATTTTTCAAGAAGGTACAGATTTCTCAGACATATCATAATAAGTATAAATTATATAATAAGCCGCCTATGTCTCCTCAAATGAAGATTAAAGATAAAATTCACCATCAAGGGTGAGTAAATACGTCGGAAAAGTAAAAGGTTACAAGATTTGCCTGATTTACGATTACTTGACTTAAGTCGTACAAGAAATTGACGTATAATTCTTCCTGATTACCAACAAAGAAATGAGATCACACGGTTAGCTTTGAGTAATGCGCGATGGATCACAGATTCTTAATTCACCACCTTTGACTTCAAAGACATGAATAAAAAGCCTTAAGAAGAGGTGTCGCGAATTCTGCGGGAGATTCGCTTTATTTTGTACTTGAAGACAATTTAAAATTTATTGTACTGAAAAGATACAAGAGAAATTTATTTTATTACCTAATATTTGAATTTCGAGTTTTCTTATTAAAGACAATAAAAGTTTTACAGAATAATTTTTTCACTTGCAAAGTGCAAAATATTGTTATAGGCATTCCTGAAGTTGAGTTGCTTTAGTTCCTACAAAGCCGTATTACTGCACATACCGGGTTCTCATATGATGACTAGCATCATGCATCAAGTGACTTTCTGAAATGTTTTACCTTTGATAACGAAATTGGATAAAGATTGGGTATGATCAACCGTGTACACTGCAAATAACTTATGATTATGGATCAGTTATCAGTTCTGACTACTCTGTCTTTTTATTGGAATCATTATACGTGCTCTTGATTACTAATACTGTTGTTATCATGGTAATGTTTTCGCTTAAACCGTATATTATACTACGTTACAGATGGCATTTTTCAGTATCCTAAACTATTAGCAAGCAGATTAATTTCATCTACATATCTACAATTACCATACTCTGTACCTGCTATATCACAGCCTGTAAAATTCTCTGTTTTCACGAAGAAATATTAAGTGCAGTTGTTTAAGAGTTTGAGAGCACGACACGCTTATATCAGAAAAATTTTCTGCAATCATCAGGATCAAGTTTGTTTTGGGACGAAACAATGCAAAAGTACTTACATCTTATACGGATATTTGCTTGTTTCAACGTGATTGTTTACAACGTTAGCATGGTTTTAACAAGATCACCACAAATAAATTTACAAATGGACAAAGAAAGTTATTGTTTTGTGAGTTTTCTCGCTATGCATGCTGACTGTTATGTTTTAATATATCCTTCATCTTGATATATGTTTCATGGAATATTAGCTGATCTAAGAAATAATCATCTTTATAAACAATTTCGTCCTGATCAACGGAAAATTCTAAGGTCATTAACTCTAATTTCCTATGTATCCGTAATGTCCCTCGCTTTAACATGCTATTTACATAGTGATATTTAAGACAACATTTCTTATTTGTTTGTTTATATTCTTTCAACGTCAATTTTGATGAGAGTGGGAAAAGTAAACCACGTTTAAGTCACATTCCGTTTATGCAAATACAAGGTAAGTGGACAAGGTCGAGTACAAATAGAACTTTCACTTTAAACCTCGGCCTTACTGCTGTCGGTCTCTTTATCTGTCTCTCTCTCTCTCTGTCCGTCTGCCCCACTTTCTCTATAATATTTAATGCCCCGGTAACTTTGCCAAGGCTAAGGATCTTTTTCTTACAGGATCGTGACTTTGCAGGTAACATTTTTCTGTTTGCTTCTAACGTGTTTATAACGAGACCACTTTTTAACACCTCATAACATCGATCGACCGAAGTTGTCTTAAAGATCATGGATGAAAGAAGCTCATAAATCAAAATTTATCTGTTATTCCTGGCTGTAATGATGAAGTGTTTTGGGATATTCAAAGCAGTGAGCAATCTAAAAACTGGCACAAAATTCACCTTAGCATCAAGGATGTTACATCCTCCCAGGCGCCAACATGTGAGTTTAACCAGCACTTTGTCAACGTCACTAAATCAGAATAATGCTATTCTATTGGAGAGGTTGACGTGCAAATGAGTGTAACCATTTCGTCACGATAGGTTTAGTTACGTCAATTTTACAATTTCAAAACCATTTCACACTATCTTCTCCATTTCCACTTGTCCTCTCTCAATCCGATTTCTAGTCAACTTCCTATCTTTATCCTCTCTATTTCACGACATTCGTCTTGATGTTCAACTTTCTTACTTAATATTAACTACTCCATTCCCAGTTTGTTTTCCATTGGCAGCAATCCTCGCAATTTCGTATTATCAAGGTTGTTTTTCAGTACTCTTTTTCATTGAATACAATTAAAAATATTACTTGATACAGGGCGCTCTATCTAAATGTGTTGATCAGATATGAACTGAGGAGCACACAAATGATGTCACGAAATCCTATGTGTGTCTATAGTAAATAGATCCATTGGTTTTTGGCACAGAATTTATCTTTAAATATGACGTCTTTGAAATCGTCTCATAATTATTAGACATTAGGTATAATACCTTTTCAATCAACGGAAATCTCACGCATTAAAGCGCATGCATGAACATCATAAGAATAGAGAGATCAGACGTTTCCTTATTTTTCGGTTTTTTACACAGAAAAATGTCATCCTTCCCAGCTAGCTTTCTCTGTCCTAAACAATAACCACATTGTAGGAATTAGGGGAGTCATAAAAATAGCTCAACCTTATTTCTATCTGGGAAGATGATGCCTTAAATACATGCCGTTTTTTAGTGGGGTCGTAGGAATAAATGTTCCCTATGATACACAAATATGTTACTGACACTCAAAATATGTGTAAGCAAGATCCTTCAAAGTTGTTTCCAATTTTTTCCGTGTCCAACTACGGCAAAAACTGTGTTTTATCAAATCCTTTGGGCTTGGTCATGCAATGGAAAAAGAAGGCGAAATAGTTTCTTGCGAGCTTTGTCATTGTCTTGGTCACTCTGGTCTTTCGTCAACTTAATGATAGACAATTAATTGCAGATAAGAAAAGACCACGACTTGTAGTCGTTCCCTACTTCTTTTCTGTTAAGAGACAACCACTCACAATTCAGTGGCCTGCTGAATGATACTATCACGTAGCATGTCGTCATCACTTAAAGAAGATGACAAACACAAGAAATACAAAAGGCATGACATGAAAGTCAGACTTTTGAACAATAGCAAGATGAAAGAAATCTGTTCTCTTGAAAACCACTGTAATCCCATAGACATTCACAGCCATTTGAAAGGGGTTAGGAAAATTTGAGTAAACAGAAGTTGTTGTAATCCGATTTGAACGCATCTTTGTACTGGCCGTGTCATCGTTAAAAGGGTCAGCCGAAGAGACTAGATATGAAATCCTTTGTTGCCTTGTACCATCAACCGCGTAACGAGACATAAAAACTCAAGGAATAGCATTTTGGCGCTTCTTTTCAATATTCTAGATCATTCCAGAGCAAAGCCTGCATTGTAAGCTCATTGTTTTTGTCATTCGATGATTCGCTAGATTTCCAACAAAATGCAGAGACCTAAAAGTTCTCCCAGTGACTGAGTCTTTCATCAACTGTTTCCACTAACTCATCATAGTTATTTTATTTGCTTACACTTTACAAAACGAATGTTTCTTATCTACTAACTCTAGCTAGAACTTCATGATTCATGACACTCTGTAACTTTGAAATTTTCAGTTCATTTTTGTCAACTTCGAGTGAACCAAAAGAAAACAAAATAAGACCTATCTCAGTAAATATAATGCTTAGGATTCATACCCGCTTTTTTGTAAAAATAAAACATTTAAGCTTATTCGTAAAGCTTGCATTGAGCAAAACTCATTTTCATGTGGTTATTGATGAGATAGAATGAAGATTTTTAGAGCCTATCAGAACTAGAGTCGCATGAAAATATTATCATCTTATCTATTTGATTACATACTTCAGTTTTAAACTCAAGAGGATTAAAAGGGTAAGTTATGAGGAGTCTGAGGAGTGGTTATACCAATACAATACCTGTCAAGTAGAATTTTGAAATCATCATAAAAGACATGCGCATATAATTTAAAAATCGTCTTGAAACTTTGCGACTTAAGAGCTTTTTTCACTCTTCAGACTATGAAACGTCAGAAAGGTAAGTATTGGTATATGACAACCTATTCATACGAAACATGTAGCAAAACTAGCCAATAATAAACACGAAAGGAGACAAAGAAAGAGAAAATGGAGAAACAAAACATGATTGGAGGAGTCCAAGTGAAAAAACGAATTCTTTCTGCCTACAGAGTAATGGTTTTCTTGTCTTAATGTAGACAGACTCCAAAACACTTAGATGAAAGGACGATCCAGCTGTGGCAATTATCCGAAAATTCTCGTCCTTATACATTTTGGCGCATTCTGAATTTTCTAGTAAATGTTGGCCTATGGGAGAATCGCATGTTTTCGGCAGTCATTTTCGCTTTGCGAGCTCGTAATGGCTGTTCTCTAGAAGGAATTGATGTAATTTAACAAAATAATTGATCATGTCACTTCAAAGCCTCGAATAGTTAAAGAAGGAAGGCACATCAAAATTCTATTTTACTAAGGAAAGGCTTGTATTTCTCAAAGCACGTGATGTATGCATGCCAAGGAACAATCTGTTTGAATTTAGAAGCTCGAAATCAAAAACAAAGGTTTGCCGGCAGGGTCATTTCAATTCGTGTGAATACTTCTAGAAGGTTCGAGACTTGAGATAGAAGTCATAGGTCTGCAGTTTGTCTTCTGGGCCTGTCTTTCTTGAATAAAACCTTTCTTTTGAGTTCACTTGGAAAATAATCCACAAATGCTTGATATGTGGACTTCAGTACCAAATTGTGTTAAAATGGAGTAAAGGTCAATGAAACATGAATGCTTGTTACGACGAAGGAGCATGCTTACTAAATGTGGTCACTTGGGAATTGTTTGTTGTCGTCCTCTGTCCACACATATCTGTTCTGTCTATCGCTTCATTACCGCTGTTCAAAAGTATCCGAGTTTCGTAGAAATCAAATTGTGCTCATGTGTAAATGTTTAGCACATGCCCCCTCTGTCAGACTGTTCCACGGTGAATAAACAAGAAACGGAAGCAGACTTACCTTGATGAGACAAACGTCATCTGATATGCGCGCATTTACTAACACGTTGCCTATTGATGTGAGTTAGACGCAGTTAACCCTCGCTCCATCTTTATTACAATGACGGAGTTTGATTGGTGAATAGAATAAAATATTTCACTGTGTTGCAAAAAATAATAGTTTAAAAAATTCAAAATTTTACGTGGAATGAAACAACTTCGCGATTTTTCATCTACAGTATCTTACATATGATAGTGTACGCAAAGAGATGAAAAGTAAAGTTAGCAAAAATAGACAGCTGATGATTGGACTTGTCTTGCCAGATAAACAATCCAGTTTTGGAACTCTGAACATTGTACAAATTGCTCCATTAAGAGAAAAAAGAATTGTAAATCAGCGGTTGACCTCACAAAACAACTCTAAAATAAAATAAATTTGTAACTTTACCGCCCTTTTGAAGAAAATAATTTCGCAATTTCGCGGATGGATCGTCATTCTTCCAAAAGGGCTGTAAAGTTACAAATTCATTTTATAGTTATATACTAGCCTCACGGCACTACTATTTTGTGAATCATTTACACGCCAAAAGCTAATCAATCCGACATTATTTGACTGGGTATCATTAAATGGAAGGTCGACGTAATAAACAACGCACTTTATATAGACTAGAAAATGGCTACCAAGAAATAATTACTTCCTCTTAGCTAATGGCTACTTATAGAGTCATATGACTCCAGCTTACAAACTAAATATTATCGCAGTTTATTCAAGAATCTCTCGTCGTGTTCCTAGTTTATAAACCATAGTTTCTGATACTCCTTCGAGGCAAATGATAAAACGTTTTTCAAGTGTCTTTGAATTAAGCTGTTATCACAAGTTGGCTTTCGACACCATCATTCTTAATTTGGGTTTCCCTAAACATCACAGTATGAATTGTTTCGATATCCGTAAATCTTCGTGAGTCATTTTTAAGACCCCTGCTCAGTTCCCAGATTGTCCCTCTCATATGAATAATCCCTAAGCCTAGATTGTTTCGTATCTTCTATAGTTAGATGCAAAGAATTAACTTCCAAGAATGTCATGCGCGTTAAGTTAAGTAAATCTTCCTTACCTTGTAGTAAGAATATCTAATTTCGAATGCAGCTGATTTGTAATACGCTTGTCATTGTTATTCCTGTTTCTTTACTGCCCAATTTTGAAGAAGAGAACTGTCTGTCAGTGACTTTTTGACCTACAAGGCCTTGGGCATGCCTGAGACCTTGTAGGTCGAAAAGTCGCGAATGGATCATTTTCTTCTTCAAAAAGGCGATGAATTTAAGATAAAAAGATAAAGGTGTTACCAAAACTATGTTTATCACCTCGGTAGCATAATCTCTAGCTGACAGTATCTAAAGCTTCCTATTCTGAATCCCACAGCATTTTTCCGCTATCAATTGTTTTAACGTGATTGTTCCTAGCTTATGTCATTTCTTGTTGCAAACTTTAGATTAAATACGGATCTGTAATTGTTCCATAAGAGTCCCTATTTCATGATCTCTAACTTTTCAATAAGCGGACCCCGGAAATAATGTATTACTTGAAACTATAGTATGTTTTAGAATGTGTAAAGTTTTTAAAGTTCCAAGTATATAGTTTTTCTTTCGCTATTATGTTTAAAAGGAAAACAACCAAGGCCAGTAAACTAGAAACCTTTGTAGTCTTAAAATTAAACGATAGTAGAAAATAGTGTTTCGTTGCAACAGTTTCTACTTCTAAGTGTGAACAGCAAGTCGCCTAATGAAAATAGGCAAATGATTAATCCTGGTCTGGATTGGTATTACTGCACTCATGTATGACACTATGTCAGCTCTTGCTATGTTGTTGATCCCTTTGAAACTTTGTAGGTATAACTAGTTAGTTTGATTTATATTCAATGTTGTGTTGCAAGTATTTCTTTTCCTTTGTCTTATGACTTTTTAAGGTTTGCCCCTGACAAAAAAAATTCTGAAAGAAAATCCCGGGACTAGTATATCATAAAAATGACAGAAGATTTGCTGTAAGTCGGGAGACGTTAATCATCCGTTTTGACCCTTCCTACCCGTAAATTTTTGACAATTTGACAGAAAGTGATTCTAAGAACGTATTAGGTCAATTGTTTTCCTCTCCAAGGGGCAGTGGTGTCGCAACTTTTCTCTGACATGCAAAGTACGTCTTCAGGTTACGGAGCATGCTATTTTCTGAACTAAAACGTATAGAGGATAAGGCTAAGCAGTTGCAGGTCAATGTTTGCAAGTTGCAATCCGCGTTACTAAAACAAAGTGTTATTAGTGATACGGGACAACCGAAGTCTACTCTTAATTCGAGATTATTTCCAAGTACTTTCCCTAACACGGGAATAAGCTACGCTCGACAATGTGTATGGTATAAAACTTCAACCAGATATCTTAGGAACATTATTGAAATCATGACCGTCCTGTTCATGCCTATCTAAAGGGGGTATATTGAGAAATTGATAAAAGTGACGAACGATCGAGTCATTCATTTATTCGGAACTTGATATATTTATTCTATCTTCATAGAGCCCAGTCTGATAATTTCAACATTTCTTTCTGGAACAACAGCTAAGTGATCCTTCTATTGTACAAATTACCTTACTTTCAAAGCAGAATGATAAATGTCTTTCGAGTTAGCGATAAAAGAACAGTAAGACAGACATTGTATTCCCTACCGTGTTACAATCTCGTTTTGATGAATGCACCGTTAGAAAATCATCACAGTATTTCGTAATACGTGTTTGAGGTTAACAGTTGGGCTCGTCAGGTTTCCACATAAGTTGTAAAGATCATTTCTATTTTTAAGAGGATAACAATCCAGTTCTGCGGTCCAAAACTGTTATTGCTGCATCCAATGTCTTTAGTATAGTATTACAAAACCTACCATAGAGCAACTGAAACGTGCGATCTCCAAATGAACTAAAGTTCGTCACACAGAGCATTTGAAAGCATCCTATCTTTAACATTAATTACACATAATGATATTTAGGGCAATACTAAACATTTACTATTCTATGACATATCAAGGACTAAGGTATGTTATCTCCAGTGTTATATCCTCGAAGGGGAAAAGAGGTTGTGAGAATCTCTTACTTTTGAGAACAATAGTCTACGACAAAGGCTTAAGATATTGGCAAGATTGATTTCAAGGGCAAGGCAGGAATACATTTCAACAAGGCTATGCCTCAGTTTTCTCACACTGCATATGTTGCCGTGCTGTGTCTGACAGATTTTATGTGAACTAGCTGGTTATGACAGACAGGCAGTTTAATTCTATGCTTCATCTGCATGCTATCATTATTGCAACAATCTACAACTGAAATTGCTTCCAGGTCAAGAAGAGACAATAAGTTATCTCACATACCACGTGTATCGGATGACAATTTTGACGTGGGCAAGCCGAGATGGTTTTGGTACTAAAACCGCTATCGAGTAAGGTAAGTCCAGAAGTCTAGTGACCAATTTTGTACAGCCACAAAAAAAATTTAGAATGAAAACTGGATAATACTGTAGACTGGAAGTCATGTAACTGGATCCTATATTATTTCAATTGCTTTGCATTCAAATTTTATCAAATTGATAGAACGTATTGGATATAATAGTCTGTTTTCATTGCTTTGTCACTGCGTTTGAGACAGGCAAGTTGTGACGACATTTGAATAAGAGAGTTTGTTTTGATATTCAACTTGGCCTTCGTGTGTTGTTATTTGTTCATTATGTTCCTTTTCCATTTCGGCCACAATAGGAAAAGATCATCACAGTAGATTACAGATAGTGTTAACATGCTCGATACACTCCAGTGAGACACTTGATGTTTACATCTAGGGAGTCTAGGCTCTAGTGATATACATGTAGTGTTTAACCCTTCTCTGCTCTGTCATAATCTGTTGTAGTTTATGCAAACATGTGATCAAAAAGAATGGAAATTGAAGTAAGCTCTCCATCACAATGATCTCGTTGAGGTATTCTTTCATATGTTCTTTTCATTTCAAATCCTTTACCATTAACTCTGGAAGCCCAACCTGTTTTATCTACAGGTTTTTCGTTTACAGTCCAAAATGATTACTCGTATGAAACAGACAAGACATCCTTGAATATGTCAATTGTGCCAATAATGTAAAATAAACCTTTAAATCCAATTGTCTTGGACTTCATTCTTCAAAATGGTAGAACTTTGGATTACAGGTATTTGCAGAATATCGGTTTCCGTCAAGTATCATTTCAACAGTATTAAATTTCACAAGTGAGGCACCGCTCACTGCTATTCTTGTCACAGTAACAAAGCTGCCCGGTTTAGAATGTCACAACTTAGCTCATTACAACCGAGTCATTAGTCTGCCGTTTCAAGACAGCTGTCTTCCCTGCTATGTTCCTGGAATTAAACACGAAAACCTAGTCGATATCCAACTCACCAAAGCAATATCTAATATGTGAGACAGACATATATTTTGATGGACGTTTTACGCGTCATAACATTTTGTCACATTTAGAGATGTGGAAAGGTCTATTAATGCTGGAATCTTAGCTTTTCCCAGCCCATGTAAACCAAAGATATTGGTTGTAAAACAGACAATAGACTAATGGTCTTATTTTGTGGTTGCCATTAATCTTGGTCTCTAGTAACCAGAAAACCTCAGGCACACCATGCTGCTCGAAAACAACGACGTAGCTTTAACCTTTTAGAAAGAATTTAGAAAAACCAGACATCGCATCTTGACTGGAAGATTTAATGGCAAGATAGCATTGTATTGCATTGGTACAAACAGATTATAGGAATTAGATTTCAGTTTCGTTTCCTAGAAGCAATTTTTCGTGTAGATAATAGCCGAGACTAGAAATAAAGGGCCGACTTTCAAGTTTATAGAGTTTTATTTATCGTTTCGATGTCATTGAATGATAATTGATGGATCTTTTAGATGAAAAATTATTATTTTGGGACTTACAGTGTCTGTGTTGGCTAACTTTCCATAATTCCTCTTCAACATGTTTTGTTTAATTAAGAGTTTCTTTATCAACATTAGACTCTGCAGCCTTGTACATGATTTTCCTCTCATCTCTATTTTGGATACATACCCACTTTCTCCAACTACAAACAATAGGTAAGCAATGGTGACATGAAACGAGAGCATTTGTGCTCTAAGACATAGCATTGCACTTTGGACAAACAAATTCAGAAGTATATCATATACTAAATACTCTGAAGATCCATTACACATTTCTTCGACAACTATCATCCAATGTCAAGTATTTTCAAGCGAGATCCGCTTTCACTTTATCTCGTGTCAAAAACTGGCACTAAAATTATGTAAATACACTTTTTGATGTATTTACCAATCAATGGCATAATGATAGAGTGGTCAATTAGCATGAGGAAAGTTGTGGATTCGAATCCACGATCGTGTCATACCAAAGACGTAAAGGATGGTACTTAATGGTTCCCAGCTTACCACTCAGCAATAACGAGATAGATTTTGCAAGTTTAACACATAGTACTTCCAGTGAGCCAGCTCCCTACTGTAGCATTTACTGTACTCTGACAGCTGGGTGGCCCAAAGCAAAGGCTAAGGAAACGGAGATGGGCGCCGCCCTATGCACCAAAATGGTGTTGGAAGAAATTTAACTTTTAACTTTTAATCTTTTTATATCACTTTTTGCTTGCCCATTCTTTACTTACATTTTCATAGTTGGCACACACATTTTGCTTATTCAGTGTAGAGTTATGCGTGTAGAGTTGGTACCAAATCTCTTTCATTGGAGCTGTCCCTGCTTATTGTTTAAAATATGGTGCAAAGGAAAAGGATATGAATATGATGGACTTAACGATTTAGTCGCAATTAGCTCAAGTTGTTCGTTAAAACAGTGTTAATTGGATATTGGCGAATCATTACCATGACTTATGTTTTGTACCCATGATTTGTGATGTTCTGAAAAGAGGAAAAAATCAAATTACTGCCAAACCTCTTTAAGGCAGACTGATGCGATTGTGCTAAGCTTTTTTTTCAATGGGCATAATCTTGGTCATAAACAAAGAAGGCAATGGCTTTTGTTATCAGCAGTTAAGTTGCATGTAATCATAAATGACTTACTGCTGATTGTAACCATGGACTATTTCTAAATATGTGCTACATTCTTAACCCTTAATCTTCCTTTTCTAAAAGCGCTTTGCTCGTTTTAACTAACTTGAAAATATTCAGACTGATTGTCACTCTAAACAACGACAAACATCAACAAAGAATGACCTCAGACATTGATATAAACTTTTGTAAAACTTAAGTTCATGGTATACGTACTTGTACACAATTTCACAGTTAAACAATTTTCAAAAAGTTGGTTTTACCCAACCCACGTGAAATGATAATTTAAACAAATCAAGAGTGCCTGTTTAGGATCACTCTTCGACAAATTCACTATCCACAATAGGCAGGGGTTTTTTAAACTAAACCACCATGCATATCAACAAATTATCTTGTCTTGGTACCCTGTTCATTAAACTTTTATCAAAAATGGAGCATCCTAATCACTTCTGTTATCTTCTCTTCAGTCTAATCACAATTCACTTTAACATACCTTAGTTTACCTGTCCATGTTTTATCTGCACATTAAAAATTTCCGTTAGAGGATTTGTGTTTAATCAAGCAAAGCCAGTCAAAGAAAATCCAAATTAACTTCTACTTTGTATAGCTGATATACTTTGTCGTTATCTTGTATTATGTACAACAGTTGGGTTTTTCCTTTAAATGTTTTTGTTATACTTCATTTTCATCAGATAAGATCGAAATTAATCCGGAAAGTTTGATCTACTTTGAATTCTTCTGTAAGGCATACTTTTCCTTATGGTTTAAACGATAAAACGAGCATTCGAATAACGTGGCGGTTGATGGCCTCATCCAGTTTATACACAAAGTCAACGTCCTTTCTAATTTTGGCGACGATTAACGTCTATCTAATGTCCCATAGACCAAATTGTTAACGATTCATACTCGCGAGTTCAGAAGAAATGATAGCTGCTATGCCAAGATGGTTACCGTCGTGTCGCTTCTCTAAATTAAAACTCAAATACTATGTTCCTTTCTCTCATTATGCAATTAACTAACTTGTCAACCAGCAAGCAATGTAACTACTTAAAATAACAGATATTATGAAAGGGGAACTCAGAAGAAATTTGTTTCAATAATAGAACACGTTTCGTGGAAAAAAAAGGTCAGATGAAATAATTATATGGAAAGGCTTTTCAGCGCATCAATATTCAGTATCACCATCTCACTCTTTGTCCAATAAGTCACTGCAGTTAAGTAGGCAATAATGTGGTTGTGTGATTTCCAAATCTCCCTGAATTTGTAGAAACAAAGTCTTTAAGACGAGTGTCTCAAAACATAGAAGAGGTTAGAAAAAGATGCAGCAAATCTCAATGTTTTGAGGACACCAAAGCTAATGCTTCTCATCTCCAGAAAACAATGACCAAGTCAATAACACATTATCAGTTAGAATGAGTTTGCATTCTAAGGATGAAATAGCTCATTGTGAAATAGCATCTTACAAGGAAGGGAAGAGAAAGGATTATGGAAACATTGCCTCAGTACTAATGTCTCCTTTCTGCCAGCCAATCAGTTCTGACATAGAGAGTAACAATGCTTGGGGTCTTACAGACTGTGATAAGTCTACTTGCACCACCATCGTCATCACCATCGTTGCCACCATCATTTTCACCATCGTCATCACCATCATCGCCACCATCATTATCACCATCATCACCATCATCATCGCTACCATCATTATCACCATCGTTATCACCATCATATCATCATTATCATCATCACCATCATATCATCATAATCATCATCATTATCACAATCATCATGATCACCATCATCATCATTGTCATTATCATCATCACCATCATCATCACCATCATCATCACCATCATCACCATCATCACCATCATCACCATCATCACCATCATCACCATCATCACCATCATCACCATCATCATCATCATCACCATCAGCAACAGTATCAGTATCCAAGCCCTGTTGGTGTGCATTTTGGCCTGACTTTGCTATCTTAATTTTCTGTGTCGATGTGTCTTTCTATTCCAGTTAGGATGTGCAGTAAAGAGGTCTAATTCGTTTCTCCGTTGAGAAGTGGGTTAACGTTTCCATTTTTACTTAAAACGTGGTGCTCAGCCTTCTTTTCTTTTTCATCTATGCTACATAGCGACTCATATTCACTTCATTATATTGACTAGTCCTATTTATCCCCTATCGATACTAAATATCGATAGACCACTAAAGCCCTCGCAAGATTTGGTTTTACACGTCAGGTCGTCTCAAGTATAGCTTTTGCATATCACTGTGCACCATCTTGGTTGATCTTCATTGTACGGCTGGAATTAAACTGTTTTACTTTGTCTAATTTTTGACTTAAATTTAACCTACGCTTGTTATATCAATTACGTATATACGTCCATAATTACAAAAAGTACAATGCGAGCAGTGAAATACACAATCCAACCAGTATTTCCAGATAAAATATTTTCTGTCTGGAGATTACACTTCGAAAAGAGCATGTCATGGATACAACTCTGGACATTTGAGTTGTTTTTATTTTCACTCACACCAGCCACAGGATAAAAGCAAAGCCTCACTGCTTGTTGCAGTGACACGAGATCAAGAAGAGGTTAAGGACCAGCAAGAGTGTGAGCACTTCAACAACTACTGACTAACTTTGGTTGCCAGATTACCAAGGTCCTGCTGGCTATGAAGTCAAATGCCTTACTTCTAATCCTACATATCTTGAGAAAACCGAATTCCACATTTCCAATTGCACATTTAGAATTACGAAAAATAGGAAATCTTTGTTTGGATTAATCAGCGATGAGTAGGTAAGGTCTACCAGTGAGATAGAAAATCGTCTGAATGATTATTTTCATTCCTCTTCTCGTAATTCCGCTTACGCCTTATAGATACAGACATGACGTGTGCGAAGCGACGTGACATCGTCTTAGTTATTTTGACAACTAAACAATGTAATGATCACTGGTACTTCTGAGTCATAAAACTGCTCTAGAAATCGTCATTTAAGGTCATTAAAAATCTACTTTGCAGTAGATACTCAAAATAGCCCAACATTACAGCACTTTGGGTCATAAAGCTCAAAAAACACTCCACACCAGCATATCTCGATCCATACATCTTTGTGAAGATGGTAATGCTAGATGTCAGCGCAAGCTGCAAGTGGTTGAGTCGAGCCAGATTTCATTATGAGCCATAGTAAGATCGAAGGAAATTCATCTGTTTATTATGTTTCTAAAGTCATCGTCATCATTCTCACTATCACAATCCTCCTCATCATCATAGTCAACCTCCTCTTCCTCATCCTTCTCATTATCATCATTCTCCTTCTCCTCCCCCTCGTTGATATCATCTGAGCCCATAGCCCTATAGTTGCGGATGCACATTTTTGTCTTCCACCATGCACTTCCAATAGTTTGTAAACAATTTGTCATCTCTGACGCTACCTGTTTCAATTCTGAAGGCGCAAAATAGAGACAATATTCATAGTACTGGAACATATCAAAGAAATTTCTTTCTGCGAACCGGTCATGAAGTTGTTAAGCATAAAGATTCCATTTGCTATGTTCTACCCTAATAGTATGCGATTAGCTTTTTCCACAAAATTGTCTTTCCACATGGCGGTAAATTCCAACAGAGTTCAAGTCGTTCAGAGTTTAAGATTCTTTTACGTTTCTCGTAAATAGAAAACACGTTTCACGTACAATTTATTTTGGGCTGAGAGGTGATGAAACAATAGTACATGATGCTTCCTGTTCTGAATGATGTAACATATAGGTTTGTCTATCTATGTCAAATATATGTCGTCGTAAGCAGGGTGTAAGTACAGAAATATAGAACTCTGACACATTTTCAAACATTTTTTGTTATGGAAATTTTAAACTTCTTTGGATGTAACCTCAATACTAAAAGCGCTTTGTCAGTCCTACGCCGGAAAGAACCCAGTTGTCAGATGTAGGGTTAAGGTTAGAATAAAAATGGCGCTTTTTACGATTTCAGAAACAATATAAATAAAGTGGAATAATTACTTCTTGGTATGACATCTCAATGCAATTCATATCGTAGTCTTCATTGCCACTTACTGAGATCAATTTGAAATTTATGAAAAACTAGTCTTTCTGTAGTATTTGGGTATGTCCACGTGACGTACTTAGTTTCGCAAATATGAATTAATGCGGAAGAAACAAATTCCAATTCTTTGATTCGTCTTTGATTAATGGCTTTATAAGTTTGTACTATTCTTAGTTTACTACAACAGCGTTTATTTTCACATCAATATCACAGGTGACATCATTCATTGGGCAAAATCTGTCATAGGTAGTGCTCGTCACTTGATCCAAGGTTAATTTTTATGCTGTAAAATATTTTATGAAACCGTCAAAGTGGCTGCCCTTTTACATGTCAATTCAAGTTTAGAGCTGACTGGATGGGAAAAGGTTATGTTCTTGTTCAGTTGTGCAATGATTGCGGATTGTGAATCTTTTTGTATACTAACACTTTCAGACTGCGCATTTATAAACATACTTAACAGGCGGAACGAAAGATTTCAGAAAATGGATCAAACTGCCTGCATGCCAGTGCCGTGATGGTGTTGGTCTTAATCACCAACACTGGTGTTTCTGCAAATAATTATAACATAAAGAAAGAAACACGATATTGCTTACATTGTGGTTTCTATCGAAAGAAAAATTTCCAAACATTTGACTTGCAAGAACAAAAGCTCATCAAGTCTACTCTTTTGGATTAAAATCCTATGAGTAGGTCTTCCTTTTTCCCTAAAATGAATACTCTTTTGGATTAAAATCCTATGAATAGTTCTTCCTTTTTCCTTAAAATGAATACTCTTTTGAATTAAAAATCCTATGAATAGTTC
>JANTCA010046446.1:1973-14690 GCA_024741275.1 Chironex yamaguchii
ACTCAGTGTAGTAGAAAGCCTTTATGTGTACTACTAAGTCACTCAGTGTAGTAGAAAGCCTTTATGTGTACTACTAAGTCACTCAGTGTAGTAGAAAGCCTTTATGTGTACTACTAATTCATACAGTGTAGCAGAAGTCTTTCAGTGCACTTGTTATTCATCAAGTGTAGCAGAAAACCTTTACGTGTACTAGTAAGTCATCCAGTCTAGCAGTAAACCGTCATGTGTACCAGTAAGTCATTCAATGTAGTAGAAAGCCTTTTAGTTTACTAAAATGTCTTTCAGTGTTTTCAAGTCTTTCAATGTAGTAGAAAGCCCTTTACTGTACTATAAGTCCTTTAGTGTAGCAGAAAGCATTTCAGTTTACTGGGAAGTAGAAGGCCTTTTAGCGTACTATATAGTCTTTCAGTGTAGTAGAAAGCTTTCTAGTGTACTATAAAGTCCTTCAGTGTAGCAGAAAGCCTTTCAGTGTACTAGAAAGTCTTTCAGTGTAATACAAAGCCTTTTGGTGTACTATGAAGTCCTTCAGTCAAGTAGAAAGCCTTTATGTGCACTGGTATTTTTCAGTGACTGCCGGAACTATTGCAGGTTAGATTAGGTTAACTTTTCTGCCTAATCATATCTGATCGTTGGGGTACAGGTATTTCATTACATTCTTTCTCCACTGTTCTCGTTGTTCGCCTTCACTATTTTAATGTTACAAAAAGTTTTCACTGTACTGCTTTCTGCCATATGTACAGTATTGCACAAATAACCGGATGGCCGAACCAGTCTCATTATTCAAAGTTTTAAGGCCTAGCACCTATGCCGTTATTTTGTTCCTTTGTCCTAAACATTTTAAAGTTCGAAAGGTTTTCGTTTGCTAATATCTCCACTAAAGTTGATATAAATATTACGGGACCGTTTACCCTAACGGACTAACCTTAGAATTTGTCTTCCAGTATTTGCCATATATACACCCGTTTCCTTTCTCTATGGTTTCTAACTTTTCCTATCCGCAAAAATATTTTCTTTATCCCAGTTTTTCTTTCTTTCTGTGTCTGGCCATAGATCTACTCTTGCTTCTGCTGTTGTCCTGTGTCCCTATTCTAATTGTTGCTCTCATGCTCCCTTGGTCCCAGTCCTCCTCCCCCCTTTCTCTATATCACCTGTGTTATCCGTATTGCTCATTCTGTCGCATGACTAAGGCCTTGTAGGTCGAAACTTCCCGGATGGATCGTTACCTTCTTTAAAAGGGCGGTAAAGGTACAAATTCGTTGTATTTGATTGTTCTATACTAGCCCGACAGCTTTATGACATAAATATTATCGAACACAGGTTTTCTGTACTAAAATAATCATTTTTGTAAATATGAAGATGTTCCACAACTGTTTTTTTAACTGAATGGTGAACAACTGTTTTTTTAACTGAATGGTGACTGCATCAAGTGACAGATATCGTTGCACAAAATTGGAATTGCTCTTCCACAAACTAATGCCAAGGAGCTCGTTGCAGTTATTTGATGCTTTCCGATGTTCAGCTACAAACACGTGCTGTATGTAGTTTATCGCCCCGTTTACACTGGTAAGGATCCAAAAGAGAACGGAGCCATTTCGGGTCCGTAACGATTTTCGTTGGCGTCTATACATGGAACTGCACCAGAACAGCTCCACTCAAATTAACTCCTTTGTTGCCTTGGTAACGCCGGGTTATCTACTTTTAAATCAGCTTCGAGACGACAAAATTGACTGTCCACGGATTACTACCCGTGTTGATCCGTTCCAGCCGTTTACACTGGACCTCAAATGGAATAGATCCAAACTGGTACACTTTGGAAAGCGATCCCAAACTAGGACAGATAGCGGATCCATTTTGATACGGATCCATCAGTTCCAGTGTAAACGGAAAGCCTATCTGTGCTCGTTTTGGTACGGATCCGTTCTAATGTAGACGGGCTTTATATTTACACTGATCATAACTGGGCGCTATACGTCACAAAAATGCACTGGAATGTGGGCACGAATGAGATTAAAAGAGAAATGATGACAAACTGATGTTACGAAGATGCGTTTCATCAACCTTCTTGAAAAGACAAATTATATTTGTGCTAAAATATTGATGTGAAAAACCAGTTACTCTTACGGTCTTTTTGGACTCCACCCCCCATGATAGCAACATAACCACCTTTTCTACTCAATCATTTCTTGACGGCCAAGGCTTTTAAATTCCACCAGAATCCGTGATTTGGCCATGAAATCGTCAAGTTCCCGGGTCCACATTTCACCAAACAAATCGATACTCAACCACAAAATTCGGATGTGACATCGTTTTAACAAACTAAAATCATTCACCTAAGAGAATCTTCTGCGAAGAAAATGCCAGGGAAAATAGTTATAGACACTATTAAGCGGACCCATTGATTCAATCGGTGAATCGTTTTCACAGGTGACGGACATATTTGGCGTGAATTGACTACAGTCCAACACCGTCCAACAACTAGCTGTCAATTTGACACAAGAAAACGGTAACATAAATTATTAACAGAATCCTGAAATTGCGGAAACACTCCTTAGAGATTTTAATAAAACGACCTGTTCTAAATATTTTCAATTATTGTATTTTTCAATAAGGAAAAAAATAGGATGAAATCTCCTCCATGAAAACTCTCATCTCCATCGGTTGGCAATTACACTAACTTGCATACATAATTAATACACCATTCTTATAATTTTTTAATGTTATATGTTTATGCATATGCATACAAACATACATACATACATACATACATACATACATACATACATACAAACAAACAAACAAACATATATATATACAAGTGCAGCTATTGTGGTAATACTCCACTCATTTATGTCTTGAATCCTGACATATGCGGGGATGAGAAAAAAAAAGAGAAAGAAAAAGAAAAA
Source organism: Chironex yamaguchii (assembly GCA_024741275.1). Classification (NCBI taxonomy): domain Eukaryota; kingdom Metazoa; phylum Cnidaria; class Cubozoa; order Chirodropida; family Chirodropidae; genus Chironex; species Chironex yamaguchii. The sequence continues at coordinate 4,880 of JANTCA010046446.1, forward strand.
CGACAGGAAAGAGAGCGAAACTTTGACACTTTTGCTATATATATTCTTTTGTCATGTTCTTAACACAAAACCCAAGTTACATTGATCGACACCTAAGCTTCAAATCTTCTGACGGCAAACTTGACGCCTCTAACTCTGCGCTGAGCGCCTATGATAGAAAAATACTCTTTGACTGGGCTCCGATCATTCCCTGAAGTCATTGAGACTGTCTCTTGCCGCGTGTCTTGCAGATTACTGAACAGCCTTAATTTTGGCCTTGAACAGACTATGGTTACGAAGATTCCGGCAAAACGGCAACTTACAAAGTGGCGCCCCAGATTAAGCATCCAACCTGTAACTGTAAAGCTGTTTAGTTGGGCTCTCAGAATAAGGTTAAAACAAGACTCGGTTAGGGCGCTCAATTCTACATGAAAGGTCGAATACATCAAAAATTGATGACCATCAACGGGGCTTAGTCAAAATTTGCTGTTATTCATCCTCTCCATCTCCAACCTCCTTTTGAAAACGAACATTGTCCGTGAATATCTTTCACATGAGAGGTCAGAGGAAAAACCCAAAAGCAGATTTGGAAAATAACAAAACTGACCAAACAGAATGGTCAAAAAAATTATGAAAAAATTCAAGAAATTGGAAGAACACTTTCGCAAAGTTTGAAATTTTAAATTTTTCGAAAAGGAAGAATGAATTCCAGAGCCGCGTCGATACCCTATCGAATATAAGATTCAGAACAGCAGTGGAGAACATTCAATATTACACAAATAAACAGACACACAAACCAAACGATTTTAATCCCACAAACACACAGCATTCAATCCTTTTGGTTCCCTAACTACTTCGCGAGAAAAAAGGCACTTTATAAGACAATTGGTTACTTGATTACTTTTGACATGATATAACCCAAAATCTTACTTATGTTACCTTGCAACATAATCAACGTCACTTTGACAGTAGAACGGTACAATTTAGAACAATCAAGCGCAGAACGGGGTGGATAGGTGGATGGAGACTAGCAGCAAGAAAGATGTGCTGCCCTTTGGACACAGAGTGTCAAGGATATCAATGTATGTCAGCAAATGCCAAGAATGCCTGATGCAATGGCATGAAAAACTATTGCGGCCGCCAATATTTATATTATGATGTAAACATCTAGTACTAAAGCTCAGCTTAATTAAACCATTACCAAAAATGCTACACGAAAGAGGAAGTCATAAAGCAGTCCGACCTTCTATTTTTAACTTCTAGTGTTTTTAATTCATAATTTTCGGTCGCAAACAAAACAGCATATCTAACTGATAACATAACAGAATTTACACGTCTTATCTCGAAATATTACAGACACACTCTTAAATGTACAACAAAATAAAAATATTATCAAGAACACCATCACGAGAGATACAATTACTATTTATGATATTAAAGCAGCTACCAGTTGCTACTGAAACGGCGCAGTTTCTTATGCGAGCAGCTTCATCTCGCAATGCTGTAACAAGATTTTCATTTGAGTTTACCCAGCTTAATCACACTCTCTGCATCCACTCCATTCAGTATCAATATGTGAAGCAGCAGATGCAAGCATACGGAAGCACACAACATGCAATTCAATGCATCTTTGCAAAAAATAGAAATCCAACAGTTCACAAATCGACGATCGACAATGGACACCCACTTCACAGAAACATAAAAGAGATTTCCTACATAGATATTGGCAATAACTATGCTTGGTATCACCCAGTTACGGCCATGCTACAAACATTGTCTTGTGAAGTAAATTTCCAAGAAAACATGGTGAACCTTTGCTTCTTGCCATGTCTACAGTTAAGCCAAAATTGAAATTTTGAACTGACCAAATCAATTTTTGTCTAGTTACTTTCTGGGCGCAAGACAATTTGGTTTCAACGACCTTTTTCTATCAAGTGTGGTTTAGCCAGTGGAATAAAGCAAATACACAACTATTCTGTAACCTCTACCATATTTTCATCTCTTCTAAGATAATCTATGTTAGCAAACCTAGTGTGCTCTTAATCTTGAAAGTTTGCCTTAACCCTTGAAAACATTTTGGACACTGAGATTAAAGTAATTCACCTCCAGGATATCATGCATAAACACATATTGGTAAGTTCTCTCCTTGTACCTCATGTAACGTGGTATCAATTGCTCCTCTAGGATATCATGCGTAAATGTATATTGTTGCCGCATTAAAAATCTTTTATCCTTAAATGACATCAACTTCCAATCTTCGATGTACTGAACATATTCATGCTATTAGGTTTTTTCTGTTATATCGTAATAAAAAACTTAATTCTGAATTCTCTCCTTGGAAGCCCCTTACCCACACATGTGATCAACCTCTCTTCCTGCATATTATGTATAATTAAATCTTAAGTTCTCGCCTCGGACATCATTAACCTTAACATGTTATCAACTTCTTTCTTTGATATCATGTATAAATACATATTGCTTTTTTTCTCCGTGGACATCGTGTATCTATACAAGTTATCAATTTCTCTCTTAGGACATCATGTATCTATACACGCTATCAATTTCTCTCTTAGGACATCATGTATCTATATAAGTTATCAATTCCTCTCTTAGGACATTATGTATCTATACACGCTATCAATTTCTCTCCTAGGACATCATGTATCTATACACGCTATCAATTTTTTTCTTAGGACATCATGTATCTATAAATGTTAACACGTCTTCTTTTTGGTTAACATGTATCTATAAATGTTAACACGTCTTCTTTTTGGTTAACATGTATCTATAAATGTTAACACGTCTTCTTTTTGGTTAACATGTATTTATATGTATAAACTTCAAACAGACAATGAGAACAACAATTAACGACTTACGAAGATGGTCTTAAGGACACAAATCCTCCTTTACTTGGTCCTTTAACTTTTTATCGTCTAGATGCTTGTACGTTGAAAAACCGAAGAAATGACTTCCCGATGAGTGCAGGTTTTGATATCAAAAAGTAATCTACGATTTGAAAGACGTATAGGCAAAATATCATGACGTTTTTCGTAGATATATGAGTACGTAAATAATCCATTTATTCATCCGTCCATCCATCCGTCCGTCCGTCCGTCCATCCATCCATCCTTCAAACCGTCCGTCCGCCCCGTCCCTCCATCCATCCATCCATTCATCCATCTGTCTATGTATCTATCTATGAAACGAGGATTTTACTGCTATTCCTAGCTGGATCCTTAGATAGCCACCAAGCTACGTTCAAAGTTGAGGCGTTGAACTGAGGCGAAACGAACTTGCAAGCTTGAGAAACAAAAGCCTACACTAACACAAACCTGCCCATTGTGGAATCAAAGGTCGAAACCCAAGTACAAGAAAAGATGGAGGACGTTCATTAATAAATATATTTCTCTAACCAAATACTATCTCAAAAGACATAAATATATGGGTTTCTAAATATATTTGTCAAGAGTAATTACAACAACAGCTACACGGAGTGGAAGCCGAGGGGATTCGAAATCGCAACCTACAGACTCAATGCCAACACACACAAACAATGTGCTAACCCGACACAAAAATTTGGCGAAAGTAACAGCTATACTAGCAATGACAAAGGGGAAAGACACAAATATAAAAAATTAAATAATGCATTTCCCTTTATCCAACATTGGGTTTTCAAGCAATTGAAATGTTCTTCACCACACTATTGTGTCGAGTTTTTATTGGCGCAGTAAATTAAAATCACAGTAACAAACTGATGGAAAAATGAACTCGACGTTTGGCTAGACGAGTCCTAAGCGAGGGTGTGTGTTGTTGCTAGCAAGATATCACCGTTAGCATAGACGCAGAAGCTACTATATCAGTTAAAATTCGTCAATATTTAAGGAACCACAAATGCACCCTTCCTTACAATCGACTATTAACAAGATTTTTCTCTTTCATATGGTGAACTAATTTCCTTGTGAACTCGTAAGTAAAGATCAAAAACTGCGGATTTCCTGCTAAGAACCAAATGACTGTTATAACGCAGTGAAAATAAAATTACATCGTTTTTCAATTCCTGCATCTTCAGTTGAACGCCGTACTCGGCAAAAATATAGGTCGTGACCCTTCCCATTTTTAACAAACATGATTTCAAATACTTTGAAAGCAATAAACCATTTCTACTTTCATTATGAATAACTATGAATACAAGTTCTTCTTTGCAGTCTACAGCATAGGAGCCAATTTTATTGCGACCTTTCCAGTGATGGAAAAAATTTCGGAAATTGCTTTGCGCACATTATCTGAGACCTTCAAACATGAAAATTTCCTAGGATTTTCGCCCCATTCCACACTCCATGCTGCGTGTGCGCTTGCTCCAGCTACTGTTATGTGTGAAATGACAGAACGCGTACCCTGAAGATAATTATTTTCAACATAATTTCTTACCGTTCTAACAGCATACCAAGTTTATATTTGTATTGTACCTCACTTTCACCATGAACAGGGGTGGTATTTCGTCACAAAATACCCTGCCGTACAAAAATAACACATGGATCTCTAGCAGATTTCTCTTCTTTGTCCAGTTACAAGGGCACGGAGGAATACCAGAGTAGTTGCATTTCTGGGAAACATTGACGTAACGCAGTTTAGAGCAACTAAGTTTAGGACCTAAGCGCCCTCGACCAAGAGAGGTTTGCTAAAGGTCTTCCTTAGCCCATCCTAAGAATCCTTGCTAACCAGTGTGGCCGAAACAATACAGGACTTATTTCTTTCCATTTTGACTTAATTTGTCACAAAACCTGATTTCTAAAACATAATTGTGGAAATGAAATGTTCTTGGGGACATTATTAAAACTTTTCTTCTCCAGATAACGTGCATATTTTAAGGTTCTAAAGGGCACGGCCTCGAACATTTTTCCACTACCCCAAACTCCCTTCTTCTACAGAGCTCACTTAGCTTCGCGGTCCCTAGACTCCTTAGGGTCCCAAGTGTCTCCGCTCAAAAGTCACAATCTGCCACAAGAGTTTAAAAACACCACATTAACGACAAAAATATAATCTGAAAAACAAAGTAAAAAAGAGCACATTTAAACACACGCACATTACCCCAAAAGTTTAGATCGTTTGGAAGAAGCCTCAAATTCCTTGGCCTTTTGACTGGCGTTTCGGATCACCTGTGAAAATTAAACATGAGAAGGATAGACTAGGGTGCAGTTACGTAATCTCTAGCATTCGGTCGGGGAGCCAATTTTTCGGGGTCGGGGTCACGACGAGCACTTACCCGATCGGGGTAATTGTGAAACACATATAAGAAAGAGTTCCTGGATAGACACCAACCCTATAAAGTCATCATTTGATATCAACCCTGTGAAATTGAAGTTTTTGAGGAAAAACTGGCATCAAGCAAAGCGTGATAATTTGCACATAAGCTATCAAAAAGATGGAGAAGCAAACATCGTTATCAGTCAGTACTCAAGTTATTCACAAAATAGACATCATCGTCTGATTGTGGCCTATTATCGTCAAAACGAATCACTAATTCATTCCCATCCCCATCAATGGGCAATCGCTGACTATGACAGCCAAATGCCCTGCAAATTACATTTCAAAAATAATAGTTTTCTGCATTTCGTCTGATAGATGAATAAGACTTCCACCAATTATTTCTGATGCTACTTTGAATTCGCTGGTGGCTGTACCAGACGGAGGTAGCAAAAACATTTTGGCTGAGCCCACCAGATGCGGTCAATTAATTTCCTTCATTTTCCAATAGGACAACGGATCGAACTAGACTCCCCAACAGATTTACGTCGGGATCAGGTAGGCTTTCCCTCACCGGGGTCGCGGTCGAGGCCCCGAACGAACCCTGTTACTCTCCCTAGTTCCTGTTAATACAGTCGGAAAATTTCTACACGGAAGAAACTGCCACTTGACCATGAAACCTCTGCTTGACGTGAAAATGATCTACCAATTGAGCTACCAAGTCATTGGTGTGAGTTGTGTGTCTTTCCCACTTCCCACTTTCGACTAAAAATGTCCTAACTTGGTAGCTCTTCCAGCATATGCAACACAAATGGGAGTTGACCTGTCCTTGAAGTGCAAATCCACTACGAGGTAACTTAATATTTTCTTAAAGACGTTAGATTATACTAATTCTTATGCTAAAATGATTGAGACAAATAATCAAAAAAAGCTCGCAAGTCAGTAAATCACATCTCAATAGATAGTTCGAGAGGCAGACGATCTTAAAGCAGCAACAAGTCCGGGCTCGAGCCCTGATCTAGTCACTGTACAGATTGTAGCGATGCGATTCGCAAATCATAATATCCCAACTTGACCTCTGAGGATCATCGCCACGGTGGTTCAGTGGTCAGAGCATTCCATCCAGAAAGCAGAGTGTCGTGGGCTTGCTTCCCACCATGGACGTAACATTTGTTTCTTAGAGGTGAATTTAGGATGCCATGATTAGCGAAATGCGTCACTGTACAGATCTACCCGCGTTTATTGAACCTTGAAGTGTTGAGACATTGAGAGAACTGATCAAGATCGCAATCGCTTACAAATTTGCTTGACTAGAAACTACGAGGAACACGGTTCGCACCTTCCGCTCTGTAATATTGATCAACCCTTTCACCTAGTTTTTAAGCAACCTCCTTTTAAATTAAAAACTGGTTAGACTAGAGAGGCTAAAAAGACTAGACAAGTAGAAAGGAAACACTGATTAAACAGTTGTAAACAGTCTCTAACCCGGGTTTTTACAAAACCTCGCTTTGGTCCACGATTAAGGTTATATCAAATGTTACTACTTATTGCACGTCTACGATTTCGTCTGTAAAATTGTCTGTAAATAAAATGTTATCTAAAGTTGTGTGTAACTCTATCATGACTCCACTGTCACTTCGTTTACCAACAATTCTTGTTGGTTTCTTTTGTAAGGTTGTCTCCAATCCTCAGGACAATAAAATGCGTACTTCTGGAATTGGCTGAATCGATGTAGTGGAAAATTCGCAAATTGATTGTCTCACCTCACAGCATACTTGAAAAAAACCTTTCACGTACAGCAATTGAAGAAGTGGACAATTGCCAATATAATTTCTATCATCGTTTTGTTGACAAGAGCAGAAAACTGCGATTAGAGAAGAACACATAGACATATTCCACCGATTTTTTAAGTATCTGTAATTGTTTGGGATATCATCATGTTTATTTCAATAAAAATTTCGAATATTCATGACTACGACTTTATCCACCTTTCATTGTTTTTGACCAAAGCTTACCTCGTGATCACTTCTATCCTTTCAAATTCAAATATTTATAGGGTATAATAAGAAATAGAAATAAATGTTCGCTCCTTAAAATGACCCAAGGTATAAAGCGATTTTCAAGCATTTCTGTTGACGCATCTAGAATTGGACTCCTCTCGTGTTTTTTCTACTTGTTCGTATTTTTAAGTTAATAACGCTTTTTACTATGGATAATCCATCCGATTACTACTAAGTCGGTCACAAAACAATATTGCTCAAAGTAATCTACCCCAGCTATCAGTCTTGCTCAAAGCAGTCTTAATAGTCAAGCATAATCTTGTTATAGGTCAATTTGCGGTTTCAAGAATGCGCTACAATCTAATAGGAGTGTTAAAAGTTTCTGTAGGAACGGAAACCGTCCTTAAAAACGTCCTGTAACCTCTTCACTTTCCTCCCTCATATATCAAACTTTTACAAAGCCTGTTTGACGTTCACCACAGTGACATTCGCTCTTATGTATATATTTAGCAAGAAGCAAACTCAGAAGCAAAATAGAGCCTCAGCTTGCTCTATTTACAATTAGATACGGTGTTGTTACTTTGTGACATGTTTTCTCGCACACTGATTACCCATACAACATGTGCGCTAAACGATAACTGACTGACGCATCTGGAATTGACATGTCTGACAGAAAGATATTTTGAAGTCTAAACAAAAAGGTGAGGGCTTAAAGCATAATTCTTATCATAATGACTTTGATTTCCGTGCCTTACTAATTTTTTCTATGGGAGTTCATAAAATTTTATGAACAGATCTTAAATGACAGTAATAAGAGTCCGGCGTATGAATATCAAACCACACATACTCAGCAACCGTCATTAAGCAGTCTTATAAATAGTACAGCTAAAAGCGCATTTTAGAAGCCAGGTCGTAGTGACCTTTATTCATAACCCTATCTCAATTAAGTAAAGACGGTTTTGAAGTACTTTTTAATGGCCTTCATGTTTCAATATTCAGGAATTAGTAACTTATCTCTTTAATCTTTATCTTTTCAATGTTGTGGTATAATCAAGCGTAGAAGAATGGCTTTCATTGCGACAACCTTGAAAATATTTATATTGAACAGAAACATAACATCTGTTTATAATCTGTTTTAAGTGAACAACTCTTTTTCTGAGATAAGCTTTGTCCTGTTCTCCATCCAGTCTTCATTTCTGTCTCCCTCTCATATATTCTCGTTTCTTTTTCTTCCTCTGACAGCTTTTATTGCTTCTTTTTCACCCACATTTTATTGTTCTCATTTTATCCCTGGCTTCCCTCTGATCATTCTTGTCCTGCTTCCAATATTTATTCACCTCATCTTCGCTCTTGCCTTTCGTCTTGTTCTTCTCTTCCTTATCTTGTTTCTCGTCACTTATCATACCTCTTTCGCTCCGTTCTTCATCAACCCTCTGCCTTTTACCGTTAATTCGCATCCTTGTAATGATAATTGTCCTCTTCATCCTCAATTCTACTTATCATTCTCCTTGCATTTCCGCTCTTAAGCAAGGCCCACTTCATTCATTTTTAAGTTCCTTGTAGCTTGTGCTCTTATTCATTTTGAAGTACTTTGTAAATTGTGCTCTTATTCATTTTGAAGTACTTTGTAGCTTGTGCTCTTCTTCATTTTTAAGTCCTTTGTAGCTTGTGCTCTGCTCCCATCAGCTCTTTCTGTTCCAAAGTCTCGATCGGTTTTAGCTTCACGTACTGCTTATCCTTGGCTCTTTGCATCTACCATGACCTTATTCTCTTCTATTAAACTAAACTGCATCCACACAACAAAACTCGAAGAACATACTTAGAGATTCACATCCCCCTACAGCAATGTTTCGTTGACATATAAACAAAAACATGGTCATTGTTTCACTTACAGAGTTAGGAATCCCAGCCAATTTTGCTGCGTTGAAACCATAGCTCTTCGGACAAGCTCCGTCAGTGAAGCGATATAGAAAAGTAATAGTTTCGTTGGTTGGATCACCATCTTCATCTTCGTTTTCCACCATGCAAGCCTAACATAAAACCAACATACGCAAATCAAACGTCTAATTTTCCACCATGCTCATATAATACGTTTTCTTTTCAATTTTCGATGATGATGGAAACTGCCCTCAGCCATAGCCCAAAATAGTCAGAGTTGTCAGTGCCTGCGGTGGTCACATTGCTTTAAGTGGTGATTTGTACTCGTGGTCAGTTTCCAGTAAGTGTGATAGTTATTGAATTCCCCGTCCTCTTGTATTTCTGATGAAACTTGGCTTGTTTGTGATGTCCAGTGCACAAGTGGTGAAAAGAAAATAAAAGCCGAATATAGTGGTAACAGTCGTCGTTGTTGCATTGCTATTGGTTCTTGCATTGTTCGTGCGCTAGGTATTGGTGCTGGTGTTGATGCCACATGTGCTCTTGCATTCAGTGTTCAATCTGTTGTTGAAGTCAATGTTAGTGCGAATATTCATGCTAGTATTGGTGGTGATGCTGATGTTGGTGTTGAAGTCAATGTTAGTGCTAATATTCATGCTAGTATTGGTGGTGATGCTGATGTTGGTGTTGAAGTCAATGTTAGTGCTAATATT
>JANTCA010046457.1:0-18688 GCA_024741275.1 Chironex yamaguchii
TCCCACTTAGTGCAGCTATTGTGGTAATGCCCACTCTTGATGAATATATATATATATATATATATATATATATATATCTGATGAAGACTCTAATGTCGAAACGTTTTATATGAGTGTATTTTTTGAGTATATATAGACATATTAATGTCTTTGTGGAAAAGAGAATGATCCATTCGTGAATTTTTTACCTCCAAGTTTGTAGTCATGCTGGAGAGTATTAACTTTATCACTAAAGGCTTTTACCTGTCATTTAGGATTTGCAGACTCAGCGCTGGAAGACCCTTGCCCCTAAGGAAATGGTTAAACGCATTTTGTTGGGAAAGGTATGAAGGCTATGGTAAACGACTTAAGAAATTGTTTACTGTTAACAAGGTGAGGGGTGGTAGTCTGATTTGAGAGGAAAGTGTTGTCAAGGCAAGTTAAGGGTAAATAGCATGTGCGTACTTCTTAGTGTTGTCAGTTTTATATGCGTAGCTCAATATGACGTGAAGTCGAAAATTATAAAACTTTTTCGCTCTGACTTCTCACTTTCTAACTGCCCCTTGTGTTAGGTACTTGATTTGTGGTCTGCAATGCCGTAATCTTACACTGTAACACAGACAATAATAAAGGAGAATAGAAAACTATTCCTTAGAGTTTGTGGTAAGATAACGTAACCCCTTGAACGTAAGACCCTTGCTGCAATAGAGATTTAGAATACTGCAGCAACTTTACATTACACGGTACTCAGAGGAAATCAGTATTGTTGCTGTATTTGTCATTTTTTCATTGTCAGTGAAAATGACAACTTTAAACTAAGTATTTTGCCGTATGCGTATATCGATGTATGTGAATATATGTACGAAAATTTAAAAGCCCCTATGATGGTTAATACAGTGCTCAGTAGATTATTTGCAAAGCGTGATAAAGGATGAAACACGAAGGAGACATTTGCCACAATTAATTTTGTACTAATGCATATACCGTACTTCGACGCTTTAGCGCTGTCTTTAGATAAGCGCCGCTCGAAAGATTTAAATTTGCATTAAGCACCACTCTCGAATAAGCGTTGCAACTCAACCCTATTGATAAAAGTAATGTAGAAAGTGGTCCTCAACACTGGGGAGGCGGATATATTGGACAGTTCAGAATATCAACAGGAATAAAAGTTTATTTTTGAAAAGGTCAAGCAGACAACCTTGCATTCTGTTTGCTTCTATTTGTCTTCCTGCTGTTTAAAGTTTATTTCTGAAAACGCAGGACGGTTTCGCTCTTCATAGCGTAGTATGCAATGGTATCCTTCGCTTTCTTTCTGCTAATCTCCAAGTCCAATAGTTAAGGGTGCCTCTTATTGCCTCCTCCTAGGAGGTATTGTTTTCATTACCGTTTGTCAGTCTGTTTGCCTGCTAGCAACTTTACGCAAAGATTTACTGTCATATTCTCACACAGTTTTAGTCCATGGAGAAACCCATTTTGGCCTTGCTTCTGCAGTCTCTGGTTGTTCTGGCGGAATACTCTGCTGGAACGACTAGAATTTCATCTTTCTTTATTGAAACAATTTACCAAATACCGTCCTTGAATAAGAGCGGCAACTAACAGTAGAAAAATTTATGTCCGTGGTACATAAAACTAGTAATAGCACCAAGTATCTTCCCGATGCTTTATTGCCCCACGTATAGTCCCGTGCGCCTACGTTGTTGTTTTTGCCGCATCGAGTGGGTTTGAAACATAAGAATTTTCTTGCGCACCTCTCACCTGATCAAATAAAGGTTGGACAGAATATGTGTTAAAACCCTACCACTTGTTCAAGAAAGAGGCCATTTTGAACAGAAGGATTTTAGTTGGCCAAATCTTATTGTAAACACCATTGATTGGGTAGAAGGGTATCAACGCAATGTTGTGCTTTGTAAAGTAGACAGATCACAGCAAATATATTTTCGTCGCCCATATTTTGAGTTGGGCGATTAACGAACAATGCAATTGTTAGATAAAAAAATATGCTCTTTTAAGTATTTACCCTTATGGACGACATCGCCTTCCCTATCGGAAATTACAAGTAAACATTGGTTGATGCCTTTTTTTGGCCATGAGTTGGGCACTTAGTTAGTACTATTGCTAGTAATAAGTGTATACGTGTAGAAGTAAATGAAATATATATGTTTGTGACGCATGGCACATTTGCAATGCTAGTAATATATATATACGTGTAAGGATATAGAATATATATGTTTGTGACGGACGATATATTTGCAATACTAGTAACATTATTTTACTTAGGTGAATTACTGCGATAATAAATGCTGTGTTTTTAGCAAATATTATCTTCCTATTTTGCAGTCCTTTTCACTAGACGCATACAAATCTTTGAAGGAAAAGAAAGAGTTGCTATTTCATGCACTTGCATCGTGTGATGGAAATGCGATTAGTGCGGTAAGGTTTAGATACTTTTGTTCTGTTCAATGGGTGCTCTGTTATTGATATGCGCATTAAATGTCAACAATCGTGTTTTTATTGGATTTTAGATACACTCAAATGCACTAGGTACACCAAATAATTGTACATGATACAGAACAATTCAATTTACGTTCATTTTAATGCTAAAACGTGGCGACTAGAGTGTTATATAAACCCATGGGTGTTGATACTGTTTTTATTAAGTAACTCTTTTGAATCAACAGAGAAACTGAAATTTTGATGTTTTGTACTAGTAAGTGTGGTTGGTGGTATAAAAGTAGGTTTTTAGCGCAAGTGTATTCGACCGTGGGCGAGGAATAACGTGTATCGTAAGGCATCTACCTTTTCCTGTGATGTAAAATATAGTGGACCTTCGCATTAACGATTTCTGTAGGGAGCAATAAATTTTGTGTGATATAAGCAGAGGTCTTTAAATCAAAACCTTCAAACTATTTGTTGAAACATAATAAAACTTTTGTCCATACCTTAACATAAAAAAGTGTGTGAGAAAATTACCCATCTTTGGACTATAAATCGTTGGGAAAAATCTATCCAGTTTTGTCTGTTGTTTCGTAGATTCTAAGGTTTTTTCGTATATTTTGTTTCTAGGTATGCCATGGTTTTTAGCTTCCTGTTTATGTTTTATTCCCAATTCAATCTCAGTGTACATGGAAACTTTTCGACCAGCGACATTCTTTTCCGCTTTTCGGATGCCATTTGTCTAACGTCAAGTTGAAACGACGGGACATTCCAAAGATTTTGTTTTGAATTCGAAACATTTCTGTAATGCAAAATTTGCAAATGATTTCCAAACTGAAACATAGGGTAGTGTATGCCAAGCCCTCAGCAATATCTGACGAGGAAACGAATATTGCTTTTCACGTAGTGATTGTTCGCTAACATGAGATTTTGAATGAGTTTCCATATTCAACGCTGAAGGGACCGAGAGATTTTGTTCAGTTTAAAGGGAAAATTCATGAAAACTCGTGTTCGTTAAGATGATGGTCCACTGTACTTCTGCCAAACAGAAGGACCACTTTAAACGGAAAAGGCTGACTTTAAACTGAAAGAAATGGGTAGAACTCAAAGATAGAAATATTATTCGTCCTGGTCACTGTGAGGATGTTCTGGCAATTGAGTCATCACCTCCACACTAGGGGCCTTCGCCCCGACAGACTTGAGATCTGTTATTTTTTACTCAGTTTAGATACAAATTTCTCATCAATTTACTTGCACGCTCTTTTGCCCTGTTCTGTCGTGTAACTAAAGCTCCGTTCACACTGCTTCGTTTTCTTTGAAAACGGACCAAAACGTATCCGTTTTTCGCTCGCGTTTACACTGCTCCGATATGAAAATGGAGCTTTTCGAATACGGTGATCAGTACCGATACTTTTGAATTCGGTGCATATTGAATACGCTCCGTTTTCAGTGTGAAACACCAAAAATGAAGTCATTTAAATACGCCAACAACAGTGAACGAAGCCTTAGTTTCAAAGCGAGGCTACATGCAGCATAATTGGTGGAGCAGTGTGAATACAGCGTATTCATTTGAAAACCTGGCAGTGTGAACGTGCTCCGGTTTTGTGGACGATGCAACGGAGAGAAACGATTACGGAGCAGTGTGAAGGTGGCCTAAGCGTTCGAAAATTCGAAGCTGGATTGTTTTCTTGTTTGAAAGAGCGGTAAAATTATAGCTTTTGTATATTTGTTTTTTTGTTTTCTGTACTGCAGAGATTTAACTTTCATTTCCTACATGTTCCTTCCCATTTTTATGAATAAACAAAATCAATAACACTAGGTTTTATAAATTTGAATTTGGCACCGTAAGATAAGACAATGACAACTTCTCCTTGTTTTAGGTGGTGTTGTTCTTGAGAAAAACCCTTAAAACTAGTAAGTTCAAACTACCAACTTCAGTTTCTCTTGAGTATTTCATTGTTGCATTTAATCAGCTTTTATGTCTTGATGCAAGACGTGACATTCACGTCCAATAAAACGTCAGTAGATTAGAAGATGAACAGAAGATGACAGAATGGTTACCATTAAGCCTGGGTCACATGCAGTTGAAAATGGCTTCAATACACTTAGTGCGTTTCGGTCCTAACACCTTGAGACTGTTTTTAACTCCATATATGAATCTGGAAAGGTTCGTTTTGTTGAGACTAATTCAAAGTGGTGTCATTGATCTCTAGACTGGCGCTTAGTTGAAAATAGACTCGAGACCTAGGAACGGTTTTGACCTGCTAAAATCACATTCCAATCTCTTCGTGACTTGAGAAGGTCTCAACTCAACAAAAAAGTTTGTTCTCTTCAGACTGGTCTCAATGGATTGAAATTGAAACAGGGCATTGCTCTGTTAGTTTTAATAGAGTAGATGCCGTTTAAACAAAGAAAGATTTGTAATTGTGAAATAAACCTAATATTTTTGGGATTACTAAAGCAATGTGTTTCGGCATAGCTGGAGCTTGAAAAACTGTTCTCTATCTGTGTCCTCTTGGATGGCGAATGACGAGACCATTTTCAACTGCACGTGAACCAGGCTTTATAAATCGGTCTCTGCGTTCCAGATTTCACTAATCGTTATTCTGAGAAGGGAATACGTTAATCGCCTTGAAAATTTGCGACATTGCGCTAAAATCATACTTAAAAGCTTGTTTCGTCTGACACTCTTCAGAATATGAAACGTCAGAAAGGAAAGTATATGGTATATGGCAACCTATTTAACTACCAAAACATGCGATTTTGCCACAGGCCAACATTTGCTAGAATATTCAGAATGCGCCAAATTGTATAAGGACGACAATTTTCGGATAATTGGCACAGTTAGATCGTCCTTTCATGTAAGTGTATTGGAGTCTGTCTACATTAAAACAAGGAAACCAGTACTCTGTAAACAGAAAGAGTTTGTTTTTCACTTTGACTCTTCCAATAATGGTTTATTTCTTTATTTTCTCTTTCTTTGTTTCCTTTCTTGTTTATGATTGGCTAGTTTTGCTACATAGTTCGTATAAATTGGTTGCCATATACATATACTTTCCTTTCTGACGTTTCATACTCTGAAGAGTGTCGGACGAAAAAAGCTTTCAGGTATGATATTAGCGCAATGTCGCAAATTTTCAAGGAGATTTTCAAGTTTTGTACTACAAAAAGATTGTCCAGGAATATGTTGAGCGAACAAGTAGTCAAACAATTGATGATTTTATCTGCTATTAGGTTAATGGGAGTTGGAAAACATTGAATCTTTTAATTGTATCTTTTGAGTTCGTTAGCTTAGCAGAGATGACGCCAGGTTTGCATTTTGAGACCCTGCTTCCGAGCTCCGGCATCGAATCCTGCAACTTAATTTCCAATTTATAAAGAAGACCTCGCTGTTTAGCTGTTTACATTTATTGTACTTTTGCCGACTCCATCCTTGGCAACCTCCGCTAATTTCTATTATTTATCTCTTAAAAATAATTATTTAGTTCATGTTTCTCACATGTACTTTATTAATATGCTTCTACTATTGCCTACAGATACTTTAATTTATATCTTACATTTCTCATATATTCTTTATTTATTACTTACTACTTCGTGCTCGCTTTTTCGTGTCTTTTGATAGGTATTTTTATCAATTTACTCGTTTTAAATCCCATTGCTCTGGATCACTTTGCTGATTATCTGTTATCCAGAGGCGAGTTAACAGTTTTGTCTGAAATTTACAGGTAAATTTGATATGTGTCAATGCATGCCCTTGTACACTTAATTACTTTAATTTTTTTCTGAAGTTCACAGTCTATAAAATGTGAGATGGTTCAAGATAATCGCCCAGATATAAAGTTGCAATGGCAAAATTCTCGTACTTCATTCATTTATCACTTGTGACACTTGTTTGTTGCTCCAAAAGTTAAAATGATATTTAAGACTTCACTTCCCTTAATGATTTGGAACACTTGTTGCGTCATGGAGCGATTGCGCTCCGGAAATGGAAATGTTAGTGTTATTGGAAGCTCACGTCATATACCTTGTTAAGATTTATTGTATAACCTGAATCGTTAATTGGGCAAATGATGATTTCTCTATTTGACTGTTGTAGGAGTACAGGGAAGATCGTTGATTGTGCTGTAAGTAGTATGATTTTTTCTAAACGAGTGACTTGTGAGTTAAATGCTACGCAGTGGCATTGAATGATGGAGACCTGCTGTTTGCAGTTGACGTAAAAAGACTTGAAGTGACAGGACTTGAAGCATTCTTCCTTTATAAAAAAATCTCTGGTGTCAAGTCGATGACATGAGTATTATATCATATATGGCTTGATTTTGTATTGTTTGGAACATTTTAAATCTCGTAACTTTTGATTTTAATTTGCAGTTATAGCTAGGACCATTTCGGTGCTTATTACCCGCCTTCCCCTTTCAAACACTGCCGCTCTTGTCTTTTATTCTCTGCGGCATCTCTGGTACCGTTGTAGTCATGGTAACCAGATGATGGAGTCCTGCCGGATTTTGGAGACGTTGCAAATTGCTGATTATCTATGTCTGTTCCTTGTATGAAGTATGTTCTCGAGTGTATTAGTAAAAATTCGCGTTGGCTATTTCTTTGAGTATATTGGTTTTGGTGGAAATTTTGCATTGTAGTCTTTGGCGTATCATGAAGTTGGAAAGTAGTAGAATTTGAAGGCCAGGATTTTCTCGATGATTTGTGGACTCCTGTTCCAACATACAAATTCTTTTATCATAGAAATTTTAATAAGAAATTTTTTTCATCCTTCCTCATTCTAGATGGTCGAATACGAGTGCAACGTAAAACAGGATGATCCTAACGCACGACTTAGAGGATTAGAGCGTTGGTTAAAGTAAGTGGTATGCTAGTCCCTGGTATCAAAACATTTGTATCGAAAGTTGAGTATATGGCTAGTGTATCGAAAGTTGAACACATTGCTAGTAGTTCGAAAGTTAAACACATTGCTAGTGTATCAAAAGTTGAACACATTACTAATATATCGAAAGTAGAACACATTTCTGTTATATCGAAAATTTAACACATTGCCATTGTATCGAAAGTTGAACACATTCCTGGTGTAAGGAAAGTTGGAGCACATTGTTGATGTAAACTTAGAGCACACTTCTGGTGCAAAAATGTTGGAGCACACTGCTCATGTTAAAGAAATGGAAGCACATTGTTATCGTACAGAATGTTGGCGCACATTGATGGTATAGAGAACTTTGGAATACACTAATTTTAAAAAGAATATTGGATATTGCACGATCACGTGAACGAATAGGGTTCACCTATTGGTGCTTATTACATTGCAATTCATGACTGCGTGGATGATTTTGAGTACCTTGACTGCAACGCGCTAGTAAAAAATCTCTTCCTAATATCTTCTCAGAGACTTCGCACACGTCTTAGATTTGGTAGAGACATGCACAGTTGTAAAAGAGCAAATCGAATTGTTGAAGATCCAGATACCACTGGAGGTAACCAATTAGTTTGAGAACCTCACTTGTTTTCCCTTTTGTCATATTCCTTTATTAAACATGCTTCACTCTTTGACATTCTACATTTTCTTCTTTATCGTTTTTCTTCGTCCTTTGTATTTAAGTTTTTTCTCATGCTTGCATCATTTTTACCACCAGGGAGGTGATGTTTTTGCCGGCGTTTGTCTGTCTGTCTGTCTGTCCGTCCGGTTTTTTATTCATTTGTTAGCAAAATAAGTGGAAATGTTTTAAATGTATCTTTCTGACAGTACTACTGTATATTGGAAGTCATTCAAACTATTCCGATTTGGATAAATACAAGGTTATAGTAAAGCCATTATAAAGGATAAGGTGACATTGCCAAGTTGAGAATTGACCCAACCTCACATAAACTCGCTATCAGAGGGGCTGGGCCCCGCACAAACTCGCGGGCCTGAGCACCCTGAGCCCATTTTCACGGCACCACTGCTGCCACCGTGTAAAATAATGAAGAACAAGGACAAATAATAAAGAGCTACTCTCATATTTTTGAAATAGTCTCTTTGGCAAATCCCTTATATTTGACTTTAATTTATCTTTTTCCTATTTCACTCAAGTACTTAAAGCGCATGCTCTTGTTCATCTATTCATTAGGCCTCTCGTTGCTTATCTTTTATGCAGAAACGAGACAAGGAAAGGGAAATGGAAGTTGGCAACACTTTAATGAAACGATATCCTAGGAAATCCTCTATTATATCTCAACCGCTGTTAACGACGGTTTATTATTGTGCTTTTTACCATTATGATGAGGTTTGTATCCACAATATCATACACTATGACACTGCTCAATTGCTTTTTCGCAGTTGATTCATAAAATTTTAATTGAAATTTGAAATTTAGTTTAGTTCGAAATGAAATTTACTTTTGGTAAACACGATACTTGTGTTTGTTGATCAGAAAGTAGACCTTTAATTGGCAATAGTTATACGGCTTTACAATTACTAGGAGTTTCCGCATAGCCAGTAGTTAGGTTTAAAGGCTAAACCTGGACCTATCTGGTTTTGTTTCCGACCTTTAATTTGAACTTTGTTATCCCAATGATCTTCTGTTATTATAATGACCGATAATTATTTTCTTTGTAGAAATCCCATACTTGTCATCCAGATAATCTTAGGAAAGATTTCAAAGTAAGTGTGTATGTTGTGCTGAGTGACAAACTACAAGCTGTAGTCAATCGCAGTTATAGCGGCAAATGGGATATCTTAGTAGGGAGGTAACGTGGAACCTCACTTTGGTGATTTTCCTAGGCGTCCTCCGCCATAAATTCTTTCCAGTCGCTAGTGTCATGTTTCTGCCAATTACTAATTCAGTAGTTTGGTGGGTGTGGTTCAATAGGGTGAATACTGACAGATGATAAAATTGAGAGAAAACAAACAAAGGAACAAACGCCCGAGAAATACAATTTTCAGTATGACGTTTACATGTCTAGTTAGCAGTCATTAATTACCGGCTGGCAAAATGCATAAATGTAAGTGGATCAGTGCTGGTAGTTTACTTATTTGTACTTGGTTCAAAGCTTGAATCCCAGTTACTACAAACCTACTCCCATACAAAATTTCCTGAACAAATTCAGACATTGGAATCAACAAAGCTTGCTAACTAGTTAGGAAACCAAAAACTATTACCTGCTGAAAAACGCAACTTAATTGGAGGCTATGAGCAATGAAAATATCGAAGCTAGTTTGATGTTACTACATAAACATTACTTCGTTTACTGCTTTGTAGACATACGATGGCAAAATTGTATGCTGATGGATTTTAATAGAAATCATCATTGAATAAGTTGAGGTACCCAGTCATTAAGTAGTCTTGCCCACGAAATCTAACTTTGACGTGTTATCGATGTAAGTTTCCTCCTTGACATACGATATTACACAATAATATTGTGCACACCTACATAGAACACCGTTGCATTGGACAGGAATGACACGAGCAATAGTACACATTGCTAATGCAATGTTGATTTTTTGCAATTAAATAGACCCTGCCTTCCTGACGTTAACGTGAAAGTGAATGCTCTCGCAGTGCCTGTTTCTGAAATTACGCTTATGCTCCTCATATAATTCTTTGTAAAGTCAATTTTGTGTTTTTTAACTCGATTTTTGTTAGCTTTCAGACAAGCAGTATGAGTGGCTAGTGCTTCCGGCGAGAGCGAAGTTGCAGAGATGGGCCGATGTAAACAGTATACTGACTGGGCTGGTAAGTAGCACTGTTATTATTGTTGGTGGAAAGATGATAACTGTTGATTGGCAGAGTAATCAAAATGACAGTATGTCTCACTCTGTCGCATGGCTAAGGCAATCTAGGTCGAAAATTCAGATGGATTGTTCTTTACTTCAAATGGGTGGTAAAGTTGCAACTTATATATTTTGTTGATCAAAATACCACACAGTAAAGACAAATGATCCTACCTTATTCCTTGGTAGCTGAAGTCTGATAGCCTCGAACTTTGTTTTACGTTGTTTTAAATCGGAGTGAAGTGGAAACCATCTATGTCCAATTCCATTTCAACATGAAAGTGCAGAACTCGTCAAATTTCGAAAATATACAATGGGTTTTGTGTTTTTTGTTGTTAGGACTGGAAAAGAAAGAAAACAATGAAATCAGCAATAGGATTTGACAAAGTTTCCATTTTGCTGCACAGTTCGGGAGCACCACGGGAGGTAAGAGCTTTTCAATTTAAAATTGAACCCTTTACACATTTGTATTTCAATGAAAATACATTACATATAACGCTAGTAGATAGCAGCAAATAAGATATACATAAAATGCTACTGTACTCCACGTTTGGAGATGGCAATGATCTATCCGGGAGTTATTAACCCGGGAAGATTGTTTTGTATAGATGAACGAAAGTGCACTTTTTGAGTTTGGTTGTTGTGAGGTTGTATACTCCTATTTGTCCTTGGAGTGAACAAAACATAGGTTCAGTTCAGTTTCATATATTTTAAATTCCTATACATACAATTCATTCAAATCAACTAACAATTAAGCATCTAATACATACCTACAACAAAATATTACACACACAAAGTTAATACATCAATGTATATTGTATAAATACGTAACAAACAAAAGGATAAATTGTATCGAGGGAATTACTTAAAGGAGGAGATCTCTCAGTAGTTAAACTAATCGAGGAGAAAGCACTCCCTGTTTCAAAATTTCTTCCATATATTTGATTTCTTTAAGGATAACAGAAACTATGGGCATATGGTGACTATTTGAATCAAAATTTCTATTTTCAACATTAGTAGTTTTGAAAGAGGAAGTCGTTGAGTTTATGTCGAAAAATATAGGTTGATAATAAGGGAGTCGGGAATAGAAAAAAAGGTGTCTATCGTAATCGGGAGATGTATAGGTCCTGGCACGTTTAAAGGGTTTCAGTTTTCGTAAGTCAAAGTGTAGAGTAGACATATGTTCGTGTACATACCCAGGCAATGTTCTGGGAATTTGTAAATTATCGTGTACCCCAATACAGGTGGGTAAATTGACTCAAACCCGGGCTTGAAACAACAAACCTCGTTAGGGATAGTCATGTGCTTTCACTGTGCTTTCACCTGCCACCTGCCCTGAATAGAAGTGCTGTTTACTTTGTTGGTAATAAGGCGTAATGTTTGTGTGGTGTTCCTATAGACTGCAAGCAGAAATAGCCACCTGAGCACTTCATCTCGCGCTTCGGGTTGATGTCACGAAGTCCTTTTGGATCTCATATTTTGATTTGTGTTTATTTAGGTGAAAGAGGAATACTTGCGACTAATACCAAACACCGAACTTCAGTTGAAATTAGCTGAGAAACTTCAATGTCACGCAGTTGTAGTTGATGTACGTATGCAGTGTCAAACGTAAATCCTGTTTTTTAAATTTGTAGTATATGAAGAACTGCTTCATAGAAAAAAGGTTGCTGAATTTAGTGCTGACTTCTTAAATTGGCTAATTAAATTGATCAAGTAGTAACTGTCGGTAACTGTCTGGAAATGTGCGAAAATATAGTCAGGTTTATCTTAACAAACTCTACTAGATAATGGTGATGAGATCATCAACATCATCATCGTTATCGTCATCGTCGCCGGCATCGTAATAATCATCTTCATCTACGTCATCATCATCATCATCATCATCATCATCATCTTCATCATCATCATCATCGTCGTCGTCGTCATCATGAATATCACTCAATATCACCATCGTTGTTTTAATCATTCTCCGACCTTCCTAAGGTTGATACTCCATTTATAATCCACTTCCACACTGTTTTGCATTCCAGTTTTCGGAGCCCTAACGAAAATCCTTTTGTCCCGAGCTATGGTGTACGAGCATTACTTGGACTTTTAGAGAAGATTTATATGAGTGGATACATTTTAGATGACTTTAAAAGAGCAACTTATGTTACCCTACCTAAAAATTTAGATGCCAATGAGCGTTAAGATTTTCTGACAGTAAGTCTAATGCTACTTGTTGTGAAGTTGGTAATCAAAATCATCCAGCGCAGGATACATAACAACTTGGAAACTGAAAGAGCAGAAGAACAATTTGGCTTCTGTAGTGGCAATGATATAAGAGAGGGAATCTTGACATTACGTAACGTATGTGAACGAACCCTTAATATGCAAAAAGATGCGTATGTTTGCTTTATTGATTATGAGAAACCTTTGATCAAGTTGAGCATGGGAAAATTGCGTCAGAATTCTAAGAAACCTGTATTGGATACAAGAAGCTGCTATCAGAATAGATAATGTTACATCATACTGGACAAGAATTAAACGAGGGGTAAGACAGGGATGCATCAACTGCCACTTGCTTTATAACTTCTACACAAAACATATTATGAAGGAAAGGAGCGTTGAGAAAGGAGGAAGTCAAGTGCGTGGCACACGCATTACAAATCTAAGATATGCAGGTGACACAGTTTTGATAGCAGAGGGCACTGACATCCCACAGGACATGCCATACTGTCTGAATGAAGTTAGTAACAACCATGCGATAAAACTGAATGCGGGGAAAACTAAAGCGACTGTTGTAAAGAAGACAGCTAACAATAGAGAAATGGTTGTTTTAAATTTTAAAATATGTCAACGAAGTAAATCACTTCACTTATCGTGGGAGCTATATCACCAACAATGTCAAAAATACCCTTAAAGTAAAAATTAGAATTGCAAGGGGGAAAAGCGTAATTGTATAAGACCAAGAAATTTCTCAGAGACAAAAACATTAACCTAGTAACAGAGAAGAGAATACTCAACTGCTATGTATGGTCTGTTTTACCAATATCCCGAACACAGCGGGGTGCAGAAGACTGAACAGTTTTGAATTGTAGTGTTACAGAAGAATGGCAAGAAGTGGATGGGTGACAAAGATCACAGACGAGAAGGTACTGGAGATGGTTAGGAAAGAAAGAGAGTTCCTCGACGTAGCCAAAAACTGGAAAGTTTTTCTTGGACATATGATGAGGCACGATGCCATACAGAGGTGCTGTTGGGTAACTTGGAAGGAGGAAAATATAGTGGCAGACAGAGAAGAATTCTTGGTGATGTTCGACGACATCAAGGAATGGAGGTGCCTTTCGAGTTAGGTGAAAGGACCAGGAACAGGCGTATTTTGAGGAATCTCTTTTATAATTTTTTTAATCTCTTTTATATCTGTTTTCCGGGTGAAACAGAGAGGTGAATTGATGTTGACGAGGGTGTTTGAGGAAGTCAAATGTGGCGAGAAGGCACTTCCAGAAGGAGGTGAAAGGGGGCAGGAAGGCGTAATTTGTTTGCTCGCGCTATGACATTGGCTGACCAAGTGACAAATCTCCAGCTGATTGTCTAGTTGTCTTCTTTATGGTTTGGTGTGATAGATTGAAGAGTCTATCCTCAGCACTAACGTAGTTTAACATTATGTGTACTCTCATTGCACATACTGCTCTCTTGCTTTGATTGCGAAGTTTAGTTTCTTTTATGGTGAGAAGGGAAAAGTTTTGCTTGCGTCGCTTTTCTGTCGATGCAGGGATGGGCTATGTTCACCCTATGCTAACCTAGTAGAGTTATAAGAACGGAGGAATGATTTAGATATTTCATATTTCAACAACAATATGTTTTATCAGTGTACATCATTGCCGCTGAAATCCCATTGCTAAGGTAATAGTTATAACGGTTATTGTAGTAGCTCTCGAGTTATAACCACTGCTCAAGTTTCACTTCGCCATTGGTTTCAATTATTGTACTATACACAGAGACCCTTTTATTTTGTATAAAAGTGCTTTTTATAGCATCCTCACTCCTCTAGTGTAAACAAACTCTTGATGATGTGTGCTTGTTTTTAGGCATTGGTCACTTTAAAAGATCGAAGGAAGCTTGAGGAGTATCGTGCAAAGATTCAACACGATGAAAGACTAAGGATTAAAGTAGCAGATATACTTCGAAACTCTGTATGTAGTCAATGCTAAGTCATTTAACTGCGTTTGGTTTAGGTCACTGCGTGGATTGTTGCCTGGTGGTAGTAAGGGTGGTAAAAGTTACAAATTTTATGTTTCATTTGGTGACATTAGGTCTTAGCAAGCCAGCTAGTATACAGCTTGTAGAAAACTTTCATAACCCGTTAAATGTTGATGTATTAACTAATATTAACGGCACAGCAGTGCTTACATTCGGGTGGCATAATGTCACAAGTCTGTGCAGGAGGTCACTGTTCCGATCGTTGTCCTTGTTTTTGGCATTGATCGGTATATTTCTAAGATCAGAAGCAAACTTGGAATTTTTTGGACGTATTCCAATAACGAGCCATTGATAGGCCATATGTGCCTGTTTGAGAAACAGACTAAGGACCCAGACATACGTCACTCTCTTCGTGTGCCCAACTAAGTACAGTAGTGGTGGTAGAGGGTCTCCTTCTGGCGCTCTAAGTGGATTCTATTGCATGTAAATGATTCCTTTGCATACTTTTATTAAAACGAAAGCCCTACATTCGTCACTCTGTGACCTGTTTGTTGAAATTCTAATAGGAACGACCGATAGAAAACGTTTGGTTACACCTCGATTTTGGTATATGTTAATTAATATCGTGTAACCACAGAGAGAAATGGTTCGAGCAAAAAAAGGTAACCCAGGCTAATATATTTATTTTGTTTCAGGAAATCAAATGGAAGCAGCAAGGGAGGTAATCGAAGTGACTATTCGATAACAAGAATGGCTAGAATCTCAAGTTCCCAGTAAAGAAGGCAGAAATAGTAATTGAAAAGAAAAATGTACGTCTTTTGTTATAAAAGCAAGGGACAGAAGAAAATCTGTATGTGATCGTTAGGCATACGGAAAAGGACAGGGTTAGAGCAAATGAATCAGAGACAGGAATAAATAGATGACTTTATTATCTTAGACATATATGTAACTGCAAATTTAATCAAGTCGCCATATTTTGTATAAGAATTGACCATTTTAAACAACCTTGGGCCGGCTCTTTGCCCAACATGATATGACATTTAAATGTGATTTATGAGATCGGCAGTCGTCTGTAGTGGGGTTAAACTCCTAACAGCTGCGGGTTTTGTCATGTATTATAATATAGCTTGACTAAGGAAATATAGACATAAATTGCTGTAATTTGCAACAACGCGGTCGCCAATTGTGGTTGTGTCTTGCTGTGTTATTTTTGGTATTATAAACTACATCACTCGGCAGTTGGAGTATTTTTTTCTTAACATGGGTGCTTAGAATTAACAGCGTTCCAGTTTCTCCTAAATCTATTAGATCCCAGTTCTCTTTGTTTAACTAACTAGCGGGTCCTGTTTTCACATTCCTGCGCAGGACCATGACTTTTCAGCTCGTGCAGTAGGGGATGGTGCCTCTTTAACTGCAGACTTTAAGAAACAGTAATCGCCTCGGGTTTTGGACCAAATGCATGACTTTTACTGTGAGGGCAGATAAACCAACCGCGCAGCTACCGAAAAATTGTTTCTTTGAGGCGACTTTTTATGTCACGATTGCTGATTACTGATTATAATCGCTACGCTAGCTTACTTCGTTCGCTTTGTCCTGCTTTGTCCCCTCCCCTGCCCCCCAACACACACATAGCTTTCTTTGGTCGGCGTGCCCTCGAAATCACACACACACCTACCTACAGGTACCTGCCTACTTTGTCAGTGAGGTATGGTAAGTAGAATATATATGCCGTTTCGTCACGTCCCGTCCAATACGGGCAGCTGCGTATACCACTTTTTTATTCCTGCTGAGTGCCAAGAACGCAGGTGCAACTCAGGGGAAATACGCAGTATCAATCAGGCATGGAACGTTTTTCAGCTTCGTCATGAGAGCCAAGGATGTCATCATTGACACGCACGCTAAGCCTGTCATTTGTGCCATGTCCATCGTATCACGGAAGTTTCCAAATTAAGCGCGAGTTGTATACGATACAAGTTGTCTTAGCCATGGGCAGATTGGCGTGCAGTGCCATCAGTAAATGCTACCTCTCGCATTAAAGCAACGAATGTATAACCGTGGACGATAACACACAGCAGTTGTGTAATACGTGTCCAATAGTTCTAGCAAGTTCGTCCTTTTGACGGAGGAGGAGATACGACGAATGGATCAAGACAGGCATGGAGGGCTGGAGCATAATCAAGCCTTTTGCCACTACACTGGAAATAGCTATCTTGGATCCTCATGTTGTATGGGCCGTATATGTCATTTACGTCCTTTTCAAAATTCTTCAGCCTAATCCTGCTTGGCTCCTTTATGCATGACACAATACTTTCTTGTACAGCTGTTCTTACTCCAACACAACTACCGTAGCTACCTTTACTGACAGCTGTTCACTCCAACCCCACCCGCATTCAAACACATTCGTACAACAGTACCCCCAAAACGGAATAGCCTTTTTATACATGCCCAAGTAGCTTTTAAGAACTTTTGTTACCACTTCTGGGAAATGGTAAAAGGCAATTATTGCTTACAGGCTTAAACAACTAAAACGATTCTACGTTATAACTACTGTCGGTTATTGTGTTTGTTTGTCCTTCACCATGGCAACTTTACAATTATAATTCTGGGAGCCTCGATATAGCTCCCTCTCGGATAGGCGCTACCAAAAAATTGTAAAAATCTTTAATAAGCGCCCGGAGAAAGGGGATGAGAGATAAAGTAGCAAATTCGCACAAAACCTCCCGTAAATCATTAAGGGTGATCATTTTATTACTTAACGAGATTTTGTATTCTTAATCTCTGTCCAGGTAGAGCGAGCTATCAAACATGCTTTGTGCACAACGTAACAATAACTGTGTTTTGTTGATTGAAACAGTAAGAGCATGTTCCATATGTTCATCCTAACACGATTCGAGACTGCCCAAGGTGGCTCGTCTCGACATACGCAGATGGCAATTTTAATGATATGCGTGAAAATGCTCAAACACTTTAAAATCCTGTTTAAATTGTCTCTTAAGTACAACTTAGTTTACGAAATAAAGCTAATTTTAATTTACTTACGTATCGAGTTTTGGTTTAATCATGTATCGCTTGGTTTGAACGAATCTTGAAAATTGTCTTTTCTTGTGCACCAAAAAATTAATTCAAATATCTTCCAGTTTAAGATGCATGATAATGCGGTGTGTATATAAATTAAAGGCGCCTTGAAAACTTGCGACATTGCGCTAAAACATGCTTAAAAGCTTTTTTCCTCTGACACTCTTCAGCATCGTCGGAAAGAAAATTATAGATATATGGCAACCTTTTTATAACAAAAAAGAATGTCAGACAACAAAATGCTTAAGTATGTTATAGGGCAATGACGCAACTTTTAAAGACGATTTTCAAATTTTGTACAACGAAAAGATTGTTCAAAAAATTATACAGTCTTAAATTGAAACTGAAGTGACTACAAATCTATCACATTTTTTCCAAAGTCGTGTATACCGATGGTAAGTCTTGATAAGTGTTGTTGTATTTAAAATACAAGTCCCTCCATTTATGCACAAGAGAATTTGGTGCCAGGATTAGATGCTTATAAACACTCAAATTTACTTTCGCCTTCTGTATACAACATGCAATATTTTGGATTGCGGGTCGCGGAGAGGGGAAAAAAAGGAAGAATTTCGTATTTTCGCAAAATTAATGGTAAGCACAGACAGAGGTATTTTTTTAATTTATAACCATATTTTGCAAGAAAACTTCAAGGGTCTAATGACGTGGACGCAAACGAATTTGTAACAAGGGAAAACATGATCTCTCAGCTGAAGGGGCCGTAATTATTCGAAACGTTAATATGGGATGTTTACTTATACCAACTTTAAAATAAGCAGAGGAGATAGTTGGCTTATGTAGTGTGTTATATGTCAATCATGTTTACTATATATGTATAAACTAGAAATAATATAGAAATATTCACCTTTTAACGTTTCGAGTAATTCTTTTACAAAAAACCTCTTGAATAAAACAACATGCTACACAAGCCTAAAATCTCCTATGCCTATTTTAAATTTGATACAAATGAACATCCCATATTAACGTTTTGAATAATTTTATATATAAGTAAGGATGCTGTAAAATAGCATGATGATTAATAACTTGATGAACTTAACACTGACGCTCACTCTTAAGCTAAAGGCTGTAAAATTGACGATGGGACAAAATGAGAGTGGTCAGGTTTGGGAGGGTCTTGGGTCGAAGCTTAAGATATGTATATATATACATATATATATATGTACGTTCATGCTAAAACAAGAAAAACTACATCGAGTTTGCAACTTCAAGTTTCGTGTGTTCTACACTCCTCAGGCAAACATTACA
>JANTCA010046468.1:0-11915 GCA_024741275.1 Chironex yamaguchii
GTTGTTAGCGGGTGTTGCTTTCCTCATGATCCAGTCAATTACAAGGAGGAACAGGAAGCCAGACATGTTACATCCTTCATTCGGGATTTGATGGTGAACCATTCTGGTGTTCCTGCCCCACTAACTACTGCATATTCGCTTTGCATGTACAAGCATTTGATCATTTGCACAAGTTTGTTTGGGATTCCATAAAGTTTCATGATGTTCCACAGTGTTTCTCTATGCACACTGTTGAACGCTTTCTCAAAATCTATGAAGAGCATATAAAGGTTGGCTTTCCATTTGGCACACTGTTGTAAAATCTTGCGCAGTATGAATATTTGCTCCGTTGTGCCTCTCCCAGCTCTGAAACCTGCTGGTTCATAACGTAGGTGCTTGTCTACTTCCTTTGCAATTCTGTTGATTAGGATTTTGCCCATTGTTTGCCAGTTCCCATATATTGTAAGGTCTCCTTTCTTAGCTAGTTTGATAATAAGCCCTTTCCTCCAATCATCAGGAATTCATTCCATACTATGCTGGTTATTTTGTGTATCTGGTCTCTGGCAGTTTCTGTGTCTGCTTTGAGTAGTTTGGCAGTTATGTTGTCTATTCCTGGTGCTTTCCCATTTTTTAAACTTTTTAAAGTGCGCCTGATTTCTTCCTTTGTTGGCAAAGTTGCATCTATTTCCAGCTCACGCAATCCCTCTGCTTCAATCTTTGCTGGGTTTGTTGGCTCTGGTCTGTTCAGTACCTCGTGGAAGTGCTCTTTCCATCTCATCTTTACCTCGGTTTCATTGGTTAGAAGTTTTCCATTTTTGTCTTTGACACTGTCTATCTGTTTTGGTCTCTACATGCATATTTGTTTTGTGGTGTCATACACTCCCTTCATGTCTCCATTATTTGCTGAGGTTTGGGCTTTGTGCGCCAGTTTTCAAGTCATTCTCTCTTGTCCCTCCGCTGGCTCTTTTTAACGTTTTTATCAGTACTGCTGTACTTCTCTCTTAGTTTTTCTTTTGCTCTCTCAGATTTTGTCCCATTGATTTTGGTTTTCAGCACTTTTCGTTTGTCCACTTCTTTCCAGTTCTGGTCTTCCCTGAGCCTGTCCATCTACACTCGCTGATTCTGAGGATGTCAAGTTGGTACCTCCTCATCTCTCTTACTACCTGGGTGGTTTTCGTGGTGGAGAACATGGTCCTGACATTCCAGGTGCCAATCTTTCTCGAAATTTTAGGGTTGGCCAATGAGTCTCTCGGCCCTCGAGATTCCCTACAGGTTTGGCCCGGTGGCATCATATCTGCATCTCTTGTGATTTGCAGGACTGCTGGCCTCTCCTCTTCCCGTTGCATATCATCTTCGGTTTCCGTAATCTGAATAGTTTTTTGGGATGGGGTGGTTGGCCTCATGCCCAACGCCCTTACTAGGAGGGCCAAGGAGTTTTCTGTCAGGGTCTCCTTCCCTCAGGCAATTGCATTTTGGCGCTTATTGGCTCCACCTGCTCAGGCTTTTACGTCAGACTTGTCCATGTCCTAGATGACCTGTTTTTCTGGACTCACGAGGGCCATCTGCCCCTTTTTTGAGCCAGAGTTTTGCTTCTCCTAGACAGGCTGCTGACCAAGGCTGACGAGTCCCAGCTACCCGTTAGTTTTTATCGAGCCTGTAGACCAGGTCCACCACACCACAAGCTTTATATAAGACTACAGATAGTATTGTTCTTTACGGAAAAATTTTGTTTGTTATCCTTATTCTCTTTAAGAGAAGCCATTTATTTATACAAAACAAATGATTTTTGATGCTAGTGCATAGAGTTCCATGTAGAAGTAGACATGATTGCTTTGTGTAAAGAAGAGAAGTAAAGTTATGATTGCGGCTACTGAAGCAAGGAACCTAGGTCTCATGACTGCCAATTTGGTATCTTGCGATAAAGGGTTCAAAAGGAAAGTTTAAAAGACTGTTAGTCATGTAGCTCTGATTGTTCACCTATTTTAATGTTCAACGGTCTTTTGGTATGTATACTTATAAGCATCATGTTGCATGTCTATAAGGCATTTATTTATTCCCAGTTGCACTAGTTTCATATGGGAGAAGATAGGGATAGCCTTGTTTAAAAATAGAAATAAAATTATTGATATGACAACCATAGCACCCAACTTGGGTCTCACAGCTGCAAATCTGATGCATTTCCTACTGAGCTAAACAGATCGATAGAAAATGCTGAAAGACTGTCAATTGGCATTTATTCTTGTAAGCAGGTTTTGTTTTGTGCCTACAAACCATCCATTGGCTCTAAATAGTTGTGTAATGGAGTTTTTTGTTTTCTCTTATAATAGCTATGTTTTCTCGAGGCAAAGGTAACTATGACTTCCTTTACAAATGCAAAGGTAGCCTTACATATAAGGCTTTTTTGAGGAAAATGTTTGTATATATTTTCTCATGCAGAGAATACAAGGTTAAGTGCCTGGATTTTGGATGGGGATGCTTATCATAAAGGACTGTTGAAATATGTAGTGACACCAGAAACAATCCGACATATCTTAATTATGATAGTCATTGATATGTCAAAACCTTGGACTATTATGGATAGTTTGGAGCAGTGGACCAGAGTGCTTAGAGAACATATTCATTCCTTGAAAATTTCAGCAAAAGAGTTAAATGAAATGGAAGCCAATTGTAAGTATATAAATATGTATAAATTTATGTGTGAGAACACTTCAGATATATAGAAATTGTCTTTGTAGCTATCTTCTTAATGTACCATTCTTTGTAAGTGAAATTGGATTGAGGTATCAAAAAATTGTTTTGGGGTATTGTGCTAGCCATTAGACAAAACTATATAAATTGATAATCAGATTTGATACCTGTGTTTATGCTGGTAGTAGTAATAACGAGTCTAGATGTCCTGGACCAGTTGTCAGATGGTTGAAGTTTTTTTCATTCTTATCCTTACAGAGAATTAGATAAAATAAAATTATAGGATTCCATGAGGCTCCTTTTTGCTCAGTGAATTTGTTTGAGGTGATTTTTTTGCCTATAGCCATTGCCTGGTTTTATTAATGAGTGATACGACACCTGGTCGTTAAAGGTCTTTAACAAAACATATGTGCCATATCTTGTCACCTCATGAGGCTAAGATGGTTGATCTTATGTGCCCCTAATCAGGAGCTCAGTAATATGTTTATACATTTATATTTAGTTTATTATTTAGGTACTCAGTTTTTATATATTATATTTTTCATTTTATGTTTCGATTCAAATCTTCTTCACAACTTCTGAAGAAAATTTAAGTCAAAATGTGAAATGAAAGTTTTTTTATTTAATGGCGAAATATTTTATTTACGATGAACAGTGTTGTTTGAGCTCATGAAGTATTATACATACATATGTTGCACCGTCTAACTGAGTGATCACTTGGAGGATGAATTAAGAAGAAGATATACATATATACATGTATACATATATAAATATACATATATCATATATCATATATGTATATATATACAAAATCAAACATGTTTCACTTCTGTGATTGCCGAAACCTGAAAATGATTTTAGAACAGGTACATCCTATAAGTATATTAAAAGAATACCCACTGAGACACCAGCAATCTTAGAGTACCCATGCATAGGTGTTTAAAGAGCTTGTTTTCATCAGGTGTCCAGTTCCAAGGCATACTTTGTGACTTCTCTCTTTATAAGTATAAATCATCAGTAAAACATGAAACATGAATTTACCCATCTCAGTACAATTTATGTGGAAGCATCATGTATTCCCACCTACCGTCTGGCATCAATGAGTGAGATGAAGTCCTTCTGTTCTCTGCCATTCGACAAGTGTATGATATCCATCCTCTTCATCTCTTTCGGTCATCAGCTTTCCTCTTCATACATCCACAAGTTATTGTTTATCCCTTTATTCGGTCCAGCATTCCCAACCTTTCCATTCCTCTTCCTCAGTCACGTATTATTCTTCCTTATTCACATATTTTTAATCACTCCAAATGGATGTTTGAACCTTGAGTTCCTGGATGGCTGAGCTGAATGTGTCCATGAACAAAGCAAATAAGGACGCCTTTTTGCCTTAACTTTTTACTTTTGTAAGAATATATGGCTGGAGCACATTGATGCTTTGGCAAGGCTGTTTTTGAGCATTTGATTTGTAGATATCTGAATTTTAAATAGGTTGAATTGTAGCTTGCAATACTTTAAATTATATAGTGAAGAACATTGTTTTGCAGCCATCGTGGTTTTGTGGATCAGTAGGGTGCAAACAAGGGTTTGCTTTGGCAAATGTTTAATCGGAACTGAATAGAGTATTATCATTTAAAGGAACCGAAGTACGTGAAAGCTGTGGGTTCAATAGTGACTGCTCGGGCTCGCATTTATGTTCACCTTAAAATGTGGACTACATCAAAAACAGTCAAAGGACGAAAAGGGTCTCTTAATGCATAGAACTTGTACTACGCTTATCAAATCTTGCAGTGAAACGTGATTCCTTACATGCCATTTTGAATTATGTTGATTTTATCGTGTCCACTTAATATAATATTATTTTCAATAGTATTCCAAAGAGTTACTGAGCACAATTCAGAAAAATCATTTTTGGCTAAGTAAACGGTTAGGCTCTTGGACGATGGAGATGTGAGTCCGGTAGAGCTCCAAAATTTGCTAGGTCGTCTCACTACAGCAGCAACAGCTTTCTCTTTGTAAATTCTCGTATCTCTTTGGTGACTATTGAAAGTTGTAATCTTACCTGGAGTTGAACTGTTTGAAATTTCAAGTAGGTTAGGTGATTCAAAATGAGAAGGAAGGATAACGCTGTACACATTGACGCACAGCACTTGTAAATCCAGTGTGCATAATCCAGAGAATCTGAGAATTTGACAAGATTTTTTATCTCTTAGTGGTAAAAGAGTACCAAGGGTATCGAGAACCTGAAGATGGTGACGAGGAATCCAAACGAAGGCCGGCAACACAATTAAAGGAGGAGGAACAAGAAAACATTGATCTTGGGGAGAACATTTTGTCGAATACACTTGGAGTGCCAATCGTTGTTGTCTGCTCCAAGGTAAATATCTTCCCATAGTTGTTAAAGAAACTCTTTCGTAGTCCATTTCAGTCCATTTGTGTTTTGCGTCAGAGGATTCGTTTTATGAACATTTGTTTATCAGTATCAAGCTTCGCATGCCGTATTTTTGGTGGACATGGCTCACTCTTCTCATCAACCATCAGTTGACATCTACCTTTTAAGGGTGAAGAAGAGGACCTGGTTGTCGATCTCTTATCACCAATTTAACGATACATTTCCAAGTTAAGAAATGAAACGATTGATTTTACTTGGTGATCTAATGTTCTTTTTTAATTGCTTCCTACATTTCTTCCTTTTAGACTGATCACATGTCAAGTCTTGAGAAAGAAAATGATTACAAAGATGAACACTTTGATTTCATTCAAAAGAGCATCAGGAATTTTTGTTTACGATGTATCTTTTACTCAATGATAGTTAAATATTCTTTCTTTGTTTTTATATATATATGTGTATATAAATGTATATGTATACACACGTATATACATATATACTTGGTACCATTTTGTTATCGTGTATCTCAGGGAGGAAGAATAATTATTATTCCCGCGAAGTAGCAGTGTGCCTTATATGATAAGATTAATTGGCAGTTGTATTGTTTATGCAAAAAGTGAGAGTACTTCAGATGGCCTAAAAAGCTCCGGCTATCCCATTGATTTCTATCACTGCATTCCAAACATTTTGAGTACACAAAGTAGAAATATCAGCTACATCCTGTAATGTCCAATCTATTTTGTGTTCTAGTTATGTAGAGGCCTTACAACATTGAAGTACTGTAGAGCTGTTTCATGGCAAAGACAGAAGGATTTCTTTTTTTTGGACAGGAAAACGATCCATCCGCGAATTTTCGATCGATAAAGTCAGTCATGCAGCAAAATCGTTCGTCCGTTATAAAAGTTTCGATGAGGTTGTAACGTTTATACCATAATGTGTTAAAGGGCTATTTGATCCATTGTATCGATTTCTACAAAATTCGTGAATATGGTATTACCGTTGTTACGTAGCGCTAGTCAGAAGCAGAATATGGAGGCCTTTTTGAGGTCTCTTGACATGTTTTAATCACATTTTCCTTGTGTTGTTAAATTCTCGTAGCTGGGTTTCTGTTATTCATTCCAAGTCGGTTTTGTACAGCATGCTGTTGACAGTAACTTAGTTATAATTTCCAGGCAATATGTAAATGTATTCTTCTTGTAACTGTTAACTTACTTTTTTACTCAAAACCTGTGTTATCGTTCGTGTCCCTGTCGGGAAATTTTGTGATCACTAGGAAATCACTCCTTCCTTTATTGGAATAACAGAAATGATTCCTTAATAGAAATTGTAGATGGTGCTGCCTTGATATACTCGTCTGTAAAGGAGGGAAAAAATATAAGTGCTATTTACAAGTACCTTATACATAGGATATATGGATTTCCACTTCGAGTACCACCTCAAGTGGTAGAAAAAGATTCGATTTTTATGTAAGTACTTGACTATTCTGACTATTTGGTCACCATGCAACTAGGGCTTGTTGGTGCTGACTCCTGTTGACTTGCTAATTCTGTGTTTGTCTCTACTAGATTTATCTCGTGCGTCTTCTTGGTCATCGCTTTCCCTGTAAACTCTTGATGAATGTTTTACAATTACATTTCTCTTTATCTTTATCTATCTCTATATCTAGACCAATGGGTTGGGATAATGAAAAGAAAATTGGGATTCTCGACGAACATATAAAGTCATTTAAGCCTTCGGATCCATTTAACGATCATATTATTAAACCCTTAATGCGCAAGGTAAGTTCCCTAATTAGCAGTAGAAGTTTTGAATCATGGAAAGCAATCAGGTCTGGCCCTCCTTCTCATCGTAGACCCAGTAAGATATAT
Organism: Chironex yamaguchii; assembly: GCA_024741275.1. Taxonomy (NCBI): domain Eukaryota; kingdom Metazoa; phylum Cnidaria; class Cubozoa; order Chirodropida; family Chirodropidae; genus Chironex; species Chironex yamaguchii. The sequence goes on from JANTCA010046468.1 coordinate 6,922, forward strand.
TGACATCATGACAACGAGTTGCTAATGTGCAACTGAATTTGGGGGTTTTGTGTGATGGTCGTAATGATTGATAAAGCAACATTGGAACTGATTTAGAATTTGTGGTTTTATTTTACGGTAAAGCTTCATTTCCTGCTTTTTGTCTGCCATTTGCCATCTAAAAACTATCTTAAAGGGCGCTGAATTGAGTCTCAAGTACTGTGATCTGAGTATATTACTGAAACTGTATAATTAATGCATTGAGTCTGGCGCACGAAAAGAGCGGGAAATAACTTGAAGTCGCTCAAGAGTCGCATAATGCAACACTATTTGTCGCTCCAAACGCTGTCCTAATCAAATGTGTTATGCACTCAGTCAAGTTTACATGTATCTTGATTAAGCGTTAGGTTTGGTGCCTGAGAAGAGCGACGTTCAACTTAGGTGATCTAAGATGACCTAAGATTAGTGAAATATTTGGCGCCGTTTTATCTAATGTGGGTACCATTTTGTATTTGTTGCCTAGTGATTATACTGGGACGTAATGCTATTTGAGGTTGACATCTTTTCGTTTCTAGGTGTAAGCCCACGGGTAATTGAAAATAGGTTTATCGTAGCCCTTTTGCTTTGTCAAAGGATTGAAGTAGTGAAGTGGTAGACACTTCACAAACCCCAGCGTAGTTTAACATAACTATCCTTATTGTATCAGATGCTTAAGTGCATAGGAAGTCAAAAACAAGATGAAAGGGAGCCTTGATGTTGATACCAACATCCCCAATACCCCTTATTTCTTTACTTGCGTTTTTGTTGTCTTCCAAATGGTTCCGTCATTACTCTTGTACTTAACTGCTTTGTCTGAAACTTTTGTTATTGCCATTTTCAGCCTGCTAGTCAGGATAAGGAGATAATTGCAGAGGAAGAACAAGCATTCTTAGCAGCACAAGAGGTACTTCAGTTTTCCTCACATCCTTGTTTGCTCGGAATATGACTTAGAGCCTGTTTACATGACGTGGGCTGGCCTGCCTAAGCGAGCTGCCTCTCTTTGATGTGATCGATTTATCTGGCGTTTACATGAAACGAGTTCCATAGCCTCTTCGCGTTTTCAAAAGAGGGTTATCTATCTTTTGGCACCGAGATCAAATTGTCAGCCATTGTCAGTTGAGTGATGAAAAAATGATTTAGCGCTAAAACTGTTTGCACATGCGTATAACGGTAATTTCTAGCCCACCCAAGTGAGCCAGCCCACCCAATCGCGTTTACATGGGTAATTCTTATCCCACCTGACGTCGATCTCACCGATGTTGCTCGCGAATCTCACCCAAGTGGGCTAGCCTACTGCTCATGTAAGCGCAAAGATAAATCTGTATAGGATCATTAAGAACACGCAGATGTCACCTAAACGAACCAGCTCACGAGGGTGGACCAGCCCACCTCATGTAAACCTGGCTTTAATTGGTCTCAGTTTGATCATGCTTTCATGTTCTATAACCGTCCGGTTCTGTTTGTGTGAACTGCAAAATTCCTGGAATTTGTAAGCAAAAACTGATTTGATTGCGAAGAAACAAAGATCACCTGTTTTTTTTCTCATTAAATTGAATTGTTAAATTTTCTCAGAGTTTCCTCGAAGATGCTTAGATAGTCATATAATTGTTTTGATATTTTTTTATAATTTTATACTTCTGCCAAACGTGTGTTTTTAGCAGACTTTGTTTGTTTGTTGGTTGTTTCGTTTGTGTTATATCTTTGACTCGAGGTCAGCAATCAGGAATTCCAAAGTAATAAGTAAAAGTCCTTTTGTTAATATCTTTTCAACAATCTACCTTATTTAGAAAGCAGTTAACTACTGAAGACTGATTTTTCTACTGAAGTCAGGCCTTTTTATACTTTGCAATATGGCTTGTAGAACATTCTGGAATATGATGTCATACCTATTTAAAATAACTCCTATATAGTTCTTTCCCTAAAAATAGTTCTATGACACAGTCAATTCATGATAGAAAATTCCTGTAAGTTGTGAACTGGCACTGAGCCAGACAGCCAATATCAGTCATACGAGTTCTCGGTCTGGAAAGCCAATATAACCCATACAGTGAGAACTGACTAATCAGTCAGAAGCTGTTGAAATGATTGCCACAACAGTTTGTTTGTAAATTTCTCAGCAAGTTAACAACGTACCCTTCTGAGATTTTTGTGGTATGATGGTAGCCTGACTTGCTTCAGCTAGTTATTATTGGGGATGATAAGGATCAAATCTTGGATGCTGGATCACTTGGAAACTTTTGATAACGATATCTTCGCAATTTCCTTGGATAAACTCCTGTCATATGACGCTTTATTAGTACAGGTCATTTCAATATTCATATTGCTTTGGCGGAGGTTTGGGCTCTGGGAGTGCTTGTAGTTGTTGGATTTGTATTTCAAAGAAATCTTTATTTTCCGATTACCGCACATGACAAGATGCAATAAAGAACAAGGAGCTTTTCCAAATTTTTTGACTCTGTTGAAAATGATTGGCTTGGATTTCATTTGTAAGGCACAATTCTTATCGTTTTCTCTTCCATAAGGTTAATTTAAGTAAAGCCCCATCTCCTATGTCGGCAGCAGCGAGACCCCCTCAGGTAAGTGAGGTTTTGTATGACTCAATTTTTTGTATGTACTGTGATATTTTGTGCCTCCCGTGCTCTCGCTTTCTTGTGCGACCATCTTGCTATGCCTACGTTTTGATATGTTTCGTCTTTCTATCAATGCGTCATCCTATTCATGGATCTTCCTGTTAATAGATCTTCCTACTCAGGGATCTTTTTGTTCAAGTATCTTCCATTCATGGGTCTGCCTAATCATGCACCTTCCGATTCAAGTATCTTCCTATTCATGGGTCTTGCTATTCATGCATCTTCCGATGCAGGGATCATCCTATTCAAGTATCTTCCTATGCATGGGTCTTGCTATTCATGTATCTTCCGATGCTGGGATCATCCTATTCAAGTATCGTCCTATTCGTGGGCTTGCTATTCATGCATCTTCCGATGCAGGGATCATCCTATTCAAGTATCTTCCTATTCGTGGGTCTTGCTATTCATGCATCTTCCGATGCTGGGATCATCCTATTCACGCACGATCTTCCTATGCACTTATCACCGTATTTCCCGTGCTACCCTACTTGTGTCTCTCCCCAGCTATGTCCGTTCGCTTCTAATAGTGAAAAGTGACACAATTCAAATGCTGTAATAATACTTAAGCAAGTATTCAAGTGAAAAGAAACATTCAATAAGCCTTCTTGTCTAGTCAGTTGGAGGAATTGTGGATAACAGGTTTTGTGCGGTGTGATAAAGTAGTTTGTATTTTGTATCTAGGACCATATACGACCTAGGGTTCCAACACAAGCGCAAAGGGATAAAAGACAAAACATACCAATCTCTGGAAAAGGGAAGGTAAGAGGGAAATCAAGATTTCATTGAGTTTACGAGATTTTTTCTGTTTCACTGCTGAAATGATTGAAAGTCAATATTGTCTTGTCCGGCATTCAGTGTTCTGAAAATGTGCTTATTCCCTTCAATGTACCGTTGATACTTATCCTAGATTGTAGCAGAGGTGGATGGGTATTATGAATACGAACTAGGGTCTGCAAAATTTTCGCAATTGATGGTCAACTGTATTCTGTTTTCTTTACTGGAGTAAGATGCTGACGTATAGATAGAGACGAATTCGTTGCGTTGATCAATCCAGTATATATCTTTGTGCCAACTGTTAGTTTTAGTAGGGTCTTGTCGTAAAATCAAAGATGTCTGACCATACTCCTTTTAATCTTACCTTCGTATGACATACCTTGTAAGTGCGCCAGGAATTCATTGAGTCTTTATTTCTGTCATTTCTTCTTCTTTCTTTGCAGGTTGATGGTGTTAAAGGTGCATCAGCTCCTAATGCCAGTGAAGGGGTCTTAGCTAACTTCTTTAACAGCTTGCTAAGCAAGAAGCCAACTGGAGGATCCCCAGCAAAAGGCTCATCACAATCCACAGGTGTCGAAAGACCGCTTGGTCGAGACCCTGTTGCCGAACTTGAGAAAATAGCACGCGCCCAAAAAGCGCCTGCAAAAAAAGTCAGTGACTCTAGTGGAGGTGCCACGACGTGAAAACGTGATAAATATTTGAAATTATCGAATGTACTCAAACCCTGCCTAGTGTAGTATCAGTATAAAATGTGTTACTTTTTAAGACCGAGTTCAATCGATTCAGTCATGTGCTTTGGATTGATCAAGTATCCTAATTCCACCTTGAGCGTTCTTTGAAATCACATGCTTGCTACACAGGATACAAATTGCTTCCTCCTCTCATCGCCTTAAGAAAAAAGAGATTATTTTCTGGTCTGTGGAGTCATCCAGCGACCAGTCTTATTTTCAGAGTGGAGTCTAGAAAACAATTTCAAGACTTTTATTTGATATTACCGTGGACGTAGTTCTTTTAGCGGTAATTACTCATTCGAGGTTCTTAATTTGGGCTCAGTTTAATTAAATAACAAAGGTAGACTATTTTTGCATGGCAGGAAGAGAGGATCATCCGAATATTATCGAGGTTTGATTTAATTTGTGTCATTGTGGCTTTAAGCTGAAAAGGCTTGTCGCCAAGTTTAAACAATGTGTCAATCCCTTTGCGTCGTCTGATAGATGCTTTCTGGTGTAGAACTAATCAACAACTTTCCATTTGACATATCTCGCGTGTGCGGGTCTGAAATGAAGTGATGCAGCAAATCTGAGAAAAGACGTCCTTGTGCATTTTTTGTAGAAATTTGCAGACTTTTTTGTTTTACAGAGGGTAGAACAACACGTTAGATGGAACGAGTCGTGTAATTGTTGTATCGTGTCTAGCAATTGTTAGCAAAAATTAGTATTAAGTACGCATGTGCAAAAGGAAGACCCATACCAGTGTTATGCTTTGTCCATATATATTTATTGACAGTGGAACTGCACTGGATAAAAGACCACCCGTGCAAGCAAATTTGATATTGTTGTCGTATCTTGACTC
>JANTCA010046479.1:0-18685 GCA_024741275.1 Chironex yamaguchii
AGAGAGAAGAAACACTAATAGATGACAAAGGGTAAATTTGTCCAATATATATATATTTATACAGCTCGCTCGGCGGTCACTCAGTACAAATACCACATATATATAGATTGTCTAGAGGGGGAATTGCCACAATAGCTGCACTAATTGGAGTCCAACTTGGTTCAAACTTGCAATTCTTTGTCTTAGAACACCAACACTTAAAACGATGTACCATCCAAACGTTTGGTAAGGCAGGGTTCACTAAAATAACTTCATAGTTGTTTCTCAACTTTAGCCTTCAAAAGTGTCGAGCATTGTTATGTTGTCTCAATAGACGTATCCACTTCATACATAACTATGTAGAAGTGTGTCTTTTACTCAAAAGTCATACGTACCTTGGCGAGGTTAAATATAGATTACTGAGTTCTAATAATGACAACAGTCCAAAGCACATTTTAGAGTAGTTTGATTGTTCTCCTTGCTGCCAGTTTGTGGCATTAAGTTACTTTTATACCAAGGATGGCATTTTTAACACTTTTTCTCTTGTTTGTTTGATGTAACTAAACCAGAAGACGCCTCACTGTGCCCACCAGATGTTTTTGGTTTATATCAAAGCATTCCCCACGAGTAAGGGTAAGAGTAAGTAGCAAATATTAGACAGCAAAAGAAAGAACCTATGACAGTCTAGTTAACTTAGCCAAAGTAGTTTTGAAAGCCAATTTATTTGAGTTAAATAGTCATTTTTGTAGGCAAAAAATTGCATCTATGGCCACAAAGTTTGAGCTAGCTTATGCCATAATTGTTACGGCCGGGTTAGAGACACGATTTGTAGATAAAATGCGATGTTCTCCTTTACTATTGTTTGAATGTTTATGGTTTTGTCAAATTTCAAAGATATCTTGTTGTAAGTCATCAATGCATTAAATTGCCCTTTATAAATTCTGGTCGTTAAATTACGTTTTCAGATATTCTAGTCAGTAAGACAGGAGGTGGACAGAAAACAGGTGCTTTATATAAAGGAAAGGTACAAATTTGTTCTCACACAAGAAATCTTGCCATTTCGTACATATTGAGAAACCGTACAATACAAGCAGGCAGTTGGATTGAAAATCAGCTGTTTTTAAAGTAGGGAACAAGAATTGTTGGTTAGTTTGTGAACAAAGGCAATGATAAAACACTGTTTCCCTAAGATTTCATGTAAATTGGTAAACTCTGGCTACTTTTGCTTTCTTTATTACATTGTTATTATTTCCATAAGTGGTAGTAATGGATGTTTTGTGGAGAGATAGTATAAGAAATGACAATATCCTGATAAAGATGATATCAGAGAATGGTTCTTTTTTTAGTTATTTGCTGTTTTATACAGTATTGAGGAGTGTTAGGAAACCTTGTTAGCAATTGTTGCCACCAACATGAACTATGCCTTATTTTGTTTAAGTTTTTCTTGTACATTCTTGCACTTTTTGCTGGTTTATTACACCACAGTTTTCTTTTCGTGCTTGCTTATTTTATGTGACAGATGATCAAAGCTTGCTGTAAAAACAACTTCGGCCTAAAACAAGTGACTACGATAAATTACTGTGAATTTGCTGTGGAAAGGAACTCTTACATGTCTTTAGCAACATCTTTCTACTAAACCGATAAACCATGCTTGCTAAGGGTATCGCTAACTAACTTCATTCTCCATGTTTGTGATGGGAATTCTTTAATTCCGTGAAAGACGGAGCAGACCTATAACATGCATCGCTATCATTTAAATTTCCAAGGCAGTTGTTTCAACGAAATCTTAACATGCAAATGAGAAAAGAAGCCATTCCTATTTACCCCAATATTTATTATTTAGAATTGCTGTATTTATGATTATGAGTTCAGAACGAACACAATTTCTCATTATATACAGAATCAAGAAGGCAAAAGAGTAGTAACAGAATATTACGTTTCCCTTGTGAAAGGATGACTCTAAAACTGTATTGTCCTTTAAAAGGATAACAAATCGATGTACTAGGACATGTACTAAATTACATTTTCCTGCACATTCAAAATTTGAAAAGCATCAAACACGGGGGATACGCTAGCTTAACTTTGATTCTCAAGTGTATCTTTTTGTTAGCAAGGAAACTCATCCTTCGTTATTGCCCAAAAACGTAATTACAAGCCTGCATAGTGCAATGATATGGAAGTGCCCTATTTTATCTTAGATTTCTCTAGTTATTGTTATTTAAGACCAACACAAGATATCTAGACTTGACGCTGTTATAATATTTTGATCCTGAGACACTGTAGTTGATGCAATGTGTTGCTGGACTTCTTGTGCTGTAATATATCGAGGTTTCAATAATTTCTTTAAAATTTAAGACACCTGTTCCTTTGACCTGACCTGTTCTGATTTTTCCGAATCTTCTACCCGTCACGTCTGGTAAATATTTGATGTTTTCACGGTCGTCTTTTAGATTCGATGCCTTAGTTACTAGTCGCATATTAAATGATGACACGATGAAGCCTATAGTACCAAATTAATTGACCCAGATCTAACAAGAGACATACGCACCATAATCAGAATTCCTTTAAATATATTATTCTGTGTTAGATTTACGAGAATTCATATGCGTATTAAGGTTTAAGCACTCCAATTTACAGTAGTCATTAAAACTGCACGTTGTTGTTACGAGTTTCCTAATGGCCAAAGAAAGTTACTGCTGAGTACATTGTTTAAGAAGCAAAGAATAAGAATGCGCGAGAACTAATTTTAAGGCAATCATTTCGATCAGCTGTTACCAAAAGGAATTGCTGTGATATTATGTGTCCTTTTGAAAGGAGTTTTTTCTCCTGTCTAATCTACGTTTTCCTTCAAAAGTAAACTTGATAAGGTCCAACAACGGTCTACCAAGTAGTGACAAGACAAAGGTCTACTTTGACTGAAAATGCGTAAACACAGACGTTTTGGATAAGAAAACAGCTACACAAACACAAATTTTGATTAAAATTGATGTATTCATGGTAAAGTCTGCTAGTTTTTTAAGCTAGCTTTTCGACAGCCGTAGTTAGAGTTATCTTGAAAAGTCACTATTTTAGAGACTCGCAAAAGAAAACTTTGCTTTATCATACGTTTAGAAGGTAAGGTTGAGATGCTAAATTCGAATGATTTTGCATTTCTACTTTATAATGATCTCAAAAGAAGCGTAACAAGAAGTGATAGACAATCTTGAGAAAATCTTTACTGAATACCCTTCTTCTGAGTATGTATAAGTAAATCACACAAATAGATCATCAGAGCACTGGTAGATTTTAAAATTCTTCGCAATGATTATAATGTTATGCACTACACTTAAGCTTGTGGAACAACGTACCCTTGAGGGTTATGATGTCATGATACATTGACGTAATTGCGTGTTGGGGATGGGCTAGACGGGTCTTTTGACTTATTTTCCTACATAGTCCACCTTTCCTTAGTATCTAGGGAAGCGTTAACTGAAGAAGTGTAGGCATGCTTAGAAGTGGTACAAATATACTGTGCTAAAAGCTAATGGGAGGTTTGTAGGATAAGAAGAGACTCCTCTTTTCTTGTTAAAGTACGACTGGATAGGTTGATTATCCAGTTAGACTTGCCTTTGGGGACTTGCACTGAAGATGGTCTTCGTTTCAGGTTATAAGAGTTCCTTTGGTGCCTTTCCCTTGTGGAGAGTAATCTTTCCTTGTGAGATAGTGCTCAGTGCTTAATCTGCTAGACAGGAACGGCTCCAACTCTTGAATGTCTACAATGAGCTGTAATCGCACTCTGTGGTTAAAATGAATCTTCTCTTGAAGCAGTTGGCGACTGGTTCTCTCAAGAATAGACTTTGACCTGTTGGTGGCAACTGAACACTAAAGACGTAGGTCAATGGGGATGATTCTGTCATGTAGATATCTGAGGTAAAACCTTAAGTGGTTCATAAATTCATGTGAAGAACAATGTTGTACCCATTACCATACTTTTGACCTGGAAAATATGAAAATTATAGACAAAGAGACCAACACGACAACAAGAAAATTCAAAGAGACCATCCAATCCTTACAACACAGCAATCACATCAACAGCATATCTTACAGTCTTCCAGAAATATGGCTTCCAGCACTATCAAAAGAAAACACAACAAATAACACAGCTATGGCCCCAATCCTCAGGACTATCTCGATCCCTGTCACCACCGATGTCCGGAGTGAGGAAAAGTAAAATAGCTGTACCAGATCACTTCTAGTAGCCTGATGATGGGAGAAGTGTCTCTCGAAAAGTAGCTCATAAAAAGCATACGACTCATGTCAAGTTAAAGCTCTTACCTACATAATTAATTAGTTATTGTGTATATCTGTACAAGGAAAGAATCCAATCGTAGTATAGAAATATTTCAGAATGTTGGCTACAAAAGAGCTTGTACTCATGTTATGATGTCCATTTCATATCATCGTCAAGTGAAAAATTGAAGCGTTTTCAACTTTTTGAAGTTAAGAGAATTTTCTAGAAAGAGAGATTCTTATGAGAGCGGGATCCGGTTACTATTTCTCATCAATGGCATTTTGTCTTTGGTAACGCGAATTCGAACTCGCGACTACTGGCTTGCAAAATCTTGGTCTTTTCCACGTAAGAACGGTATCTCTGTATGACCTCGGATGACATTTTGATAACATCATGGTCGAATTGAACTCCATGACATTGGATGGAATTTGTTTTCTTCAATTAAAATAACAAAAGTGATATCTTTGCTTCCTTGTTGTGTATTTTGGTAGTTTTTGGCTGCGAAGGAAAATCTTTCCCTAGAGTAAAATGGGATTTTTTTATTCGGTATACTAGACAACTGTATACGGCAGGAGCGGCGGACACCAATACCACTGACATTAGCTTAACATATTTTAGAGCGCCTTTTTGCATTAAAAAATAACAATATACATCCCAGAATTTCCACTAATTCCGTTCTCCGTGTCTCTATTAGTGAGTTTCTTTGAATAACATTGTACAATATTGCCAATTTTACACCAGTCTTCCAAAATATGCCACAACGTTATTTGCGGATCGAAGTAATAATTGGTTTCTTTTGCTGTTCCTTTTTCCTTCTAGTATGAAAAAATAAATAGGCAAGGTTATTTATCTGTGACATATTTGATTTTTAACTTGAATGGAAATGATGCAATACACTATGCTATCTTTGAAGTTAGTAGCGCAGGGTCATTCTAACTTCATATCGCTTTAGAAACATACATTGAATAGGTATAGGCAGGATCAAACTTAAATTTAGAAGTACTCCGAGAGCACAAATCTCCGCCAAGCAGATGTAATTATTCAAACTACAGGGGTGTTTCCCATGATGAATTCCTTGCTAGGTACGTTCATGAAGACATCATTACCAAATATGGCAACTGGATTATCCCTCACTAGCACTATGAAGGTTTCGTTACCGAAAACGTGATCCAGATTTCAGGGTTTCCTTTGGATCACCCCCCAAAATTAATTAATTATTTCTTATCCCAGGTCGGACAGTTGCTAACAATTTCGTCAAAATTTATCCATACGTTTTGGAGTTATCTTGCTAACGAACAGAAAGACAGGCAAACCTTGAGAAAAACATAACCCCATGGCAGAGGCAATCAGTAAAAAATACGTTATTCTGCATCTGGTAGTGCATGTTGGATGTTTCAAAATTATTGCCCCTTCACTTAGACAAGCAAACGTCGTAACAACAGCAACTTTAAGTCTTAAAGACGATTGGTAACCATGCGTTTATGCTGCTGTTAAATATCATTCCTGTGTAGCCAGATGACGAATTTGCTCCCTTCTCTATGATACAGAAAAAGGCGCAAGTTGTGTTGACCATGTCTGATAATTAGAAATAGCTCACAAGTAAGAAAAATGAAGAAATGATTTTTTTGCAATTCAAGCATTTTATTACATGATATAACACATACATTAGATTATCTTAAAACAAAGTATGATTTCAACTCAAAGGCTTCTTCACAGTAGTAAGTACAGTTTGTTTTTCTCATGAACATGAGGACTTTCGTAAGACAACGTTGTGACGTGGTTTAATAAACCCAATAGTTAATGGAACATACGTGGACATGCTAATAGAGTTATGAGTTGAATAGCAGGGGTCAGCAGTGATGCCTTAATGCAGCTAAGGCTATGAAGCCTGTTGAAAAAAGCTATAATATTCGGACCACAAACAGCAACAATTGAAATTGAATTTAAAGAAGTTTGGTATTAAATGTCAAAGCTCAAAACAAGTCCAAACCCGAGAGAAGCAGCAAATTGGCTTTAATAACTATCCAACAATACTCTATTTGCTCAATAACGCATACAATCCTTTTTGTCATTTTTGTAATCATGCATCACTTAGAAAATATTAATCTTGTTACAGTCTCAAATAAAGCAAGATAAGCAGTAATTTGGGGGCATAACCAGAAAGCATTGTAAAAATTTAATGTCATAAGGCATCACATTGATAGTGCTGTTTCCTTTGCGCTCTCTCGCGCTCTCTTTCTTCTCATTGGCCTGCAGTTGGAGGCCATAATGAGCCAAATGAATCAAAACAACTATTTCATACAAGTTATTGTTGATAAATTTAGGTCTGAAATTGAAACCGTAGCACAGCAATTTTTAATTTGTAAGTAATAATGGAAAATACCACTGCTAAACAGATTAAATATCCATCGGATAAATTAGTATATGAGCAATTCTTTAGCTGTATTAATGGACCTAGTAGCCAGGACAATATAACTCCTGAAATATGAAAACCAAAGCATAGTAAGTAGTCTTATCACATTACTCCGTCAGTGTAGAGAAATTAGACAAATCTAACAAATCTGAGACAAATTAGACAAATTTGTTTAAACAAATCTTTAGTTTAACTAATTGCCTAATGTAACCACTGTGCAACCCATGTCTCGCATCTCAAACTGCAACAAAATTATACATGTTGCTTACTTTTTTGAGATAGTTTGTAGTGACTCCACCTCCCTAAAAACACCAGCAGTCCCTCCAACACAGCACGGATTGATATCACGACTACTGATTTCGATAAACTTCTAGATCTTTCTACGTGACGTATTAGCAATACCAAAGTTGTGATTCATTTTTCTTTGCATAAACACCCCTTTTTGTAAATTTTCATTCCTCATTCCCCGTCTCAAAGCCGTTCATGGGAAATGTTCAATAGACGGATACTGGTAAAACGTTTTGGTTGATGGTACTAGTGGGATAAGTTAGAGTAATAGGCCATTTTTTAAGAAGAATTTATTCATCCAATGCCAGAAGGCGCAGGTGAAACATGAATAATTCCGAAGCCCAATGCTCTCGATCAGCCATTGCAGTTATCAGTTCAGATCTTGTCAAACCGGTTTCCTCTTGGGAGATTGACCAGTGTGACATAAGGGTGGCCAACTATTCTTTCTGAATCTGGAGACCAAAGTAGACATTTTCCTGCTGTTTCATCATGACGACTAACATGTCCTGTAAGTGAAAGTCATCTCCACCTCACAATCTCTGATACACGAGGTAAGGAACCATACACCACGTTGTTTGTGGGAAGATTTTTCCAGATGTTGTAGGCGAGTCGAAGCATTCGAGTGTATGTACCATCGAGACGATTTGGACACGCCGCATTTAGTGTCCATAATTCTGAGCCGTACAGGAGAATCAGCTCTATGCATGCCTTGAAGATTTTGGTCTTGGTTTCTTTCTTGATTGGAGATTTCCGTACTTTCTCCAAAGAATGAAGCACAGTCCAAGCCAGCGCAATCCTAACATTCATGTCACGATTGGTTTCACAGAAGTTTCCCAAGTATTTAAAGTCATCAACGCATTCAATTTCAGAGCCACGTGAAAGGCAACCTTGTGTCATTTGATGAATTCAGATCTATTTATTTTGATTTTGGTGCATTGAGATATAACCCGACATCTTGACAAGCTTTCGCAACGCGTTTGAGGAGATTTTGAGCAGATTCTTTGCAGTCTTCAAGTAGAGCAATGTCGTCCACATAGTCCAAGTCGGCTAGCACCTCATTTGGGTGTCTACTGCTGCGACGATGTTTGAGTGTAAGGCCGTCATTACACGTGATTGAGGTGCGAAGTGCATAGTCAAGTACGATGATAAATAGGAAAGGAGCAAGTGGATCTCCTTGAAGAACGCCAGTGTCTAGCTTGAATGCGATTGTCTCTCCTTCTGGTGTTATCACCACAGCCTGTGTCTTTGTACATCACATGAATTGCCTGTGATGTGGACGGAGAAGCCTTTGTCGATTTCGGCATTCATATCACCTCTGATGAAAAGTATAGAGTGTGATGGCGCTTCTTCGACAATACAAGTTAAATTCAAGTAAAAGTCTGTAATAATGTCATTGTTAAGAGCATTGCGAGGAGATTAGCATGCAATGATAGTGGTCTTAGGATTACCTTTGAACGTGGCAGACATAACACGGTCATCATGTTTCCTCACGGATTCAAGAAGAGGCAGAAGCTTTATATTTGTCACAATGCCCATACCATGAATTGAGGCTCCAGAGCTTTTACGTATGACCGATGAGGTAAACAAATTAGTTGATCCAATAGTACAGTTAACTATTTCAGGATCAGTGTTGCTATGCACAAATCGATGCTCTTGCATGCATATTATGTCGATGGCATAATCATTTACTAGTTTATCTAGTTCAAGTTGAGTTGGCAGATGTTCTAAAGTTGAATGTTGCAATTTTGCATGTCTTAGTTGGTTTTGAGAGGCCTTTCTTCGGTTAATGACAATCAAAACCTTTCCCTCCCACAGCAAAGCGGTCTTCCATTGCAGGGTTTAGGATAGACTTTGTCATAAAATACAGGAACTGCATCGTCAGACCGCATGATTGGCATGTCATCAAGGGTTCCGTAGTTGGACATTTTCATGTTTTTTCTAATGGCTGGGTACATATACGGCTCGCCACACCTGAATATGCCTTACGGTTCTCCACTTACTGGAGCAATGCACCTTTCCGTTGTCATGTTTGACGATCCTCCGCGAAGCTGCGTTGTTCTCTCTGCCAAAACAACATTTTATCGATGATCGCCACAGGAACTACAACTACCCGTAAGGAGTAGAGTGACATTTTATCGAAGTTTGGTCGCCTCTAGATCCACCGTGTTCAGTCTATGCCCATGCATATTAACTCTTTGCCACGCAGTGACGGTGTTTCACTATGGAGAGGCTTTTGCAAACTGCAGCTGCAAAACGAGCTATTTTACTCATCACATAGTGCTGGGTGCATGGAGACCAGCTGAGGACGCCACAGAACACTACAGAAGGCCATCTCGGAAAGGTACTACTCCTATACCTTTGCCTTAACCCTAAGTATATAATAGGGTAATTGTCTTGGTTTTTGAATGGATTGCTTGCAACAACTGAATAGCATATGTTCCAATGCATATACTTGTTTTTATTATATATTTTAAAGGGTTTTCTTTCTCTTCAAAGGAGGCTTACTACTGATGGCAACTTTATGCTTCTTAGAATTTTTCTGTCAGAACGTGAATTTTCTTAGCTACTCAGAAGTCCCAGTACTGGGCTCAAATGTACTCTTTAGCACGTTGAGAATTTCAAATGTTGATGGACTGCGGGATTACTATGTTTTAAGGGAGTATGTTTGCCAAGTGCGGTGCGACTTTTCTGTAAACCAAACCGAGTACAGTCCCTATAAAAGAAATTATTTGGCCGCGAAGTCATACATTCCTGCCTCCTCAAGGACACTAGGTGACTCGCAAGACTCACATGAAATCAACAAGTTTGCTTTTTGCAAGAATTTGTCGATTGAAATCGTCCAGTACAGCATGACGCAAAATTTTGCTCTGCCATCGCATGTTGCGTTGATTGATTAATTTAGTTATTTCTCTAGGATATATGCATTTAAATATGTATATATATTGTACTCATATATAATCGTTTCGATTATACATACGTACATACGTACATATATATCAGGTTAAAAGACTTTTCTCAGTTTGTAATACAGGAATTCTGTGGAATAGTTTGTACAGTTCAGGTTGATCAATAACAAGTAATGCCTAAGTTCAACAATTATGGTGGATATTTCTTAAGTATTCGTCGAAACCTTGAATAATATTTTTAACATAAAATCTACAGGATCATCTTGGTTTGGCGGTGCACAGCAGGGAACTCATATGAATGTGGAACACAGTTAACGCAAACTGTGTTTTACCCGAATAGAATGTTTAATAACAATCTGAATGAATATACACGCTCTCAGCAAGCGTGATAATTTGCTGTTTTTTTAGTGAAATGAGAAATGTTGACAAACGTGACACGGTAATTACTTCGTGGATGGATTACGTACATGCTCAAGTAGTGATTACAATAAAGAAATGCGATTTATAGTGATCTCCTAAACAAAATAGGATATCAGATTTGCTAACAAGGATAAACCTCGATACTTATACTTACGAAATATGTTTGCATACTGGTGACAAAATGTAGTTAAGTACACACTATGCTACTTGACCTAGCATTCTAAAAAACAAAATCAATGTTAAATTTTAATGTTGGAAACAAAGATTGCAAATCTTGATGTAGAAGTTTGCTCCCTTTAAGTGAGAGATAAAGATATGTTCAGAGAGACAGAACCCGGGAGACAGAAAAAGAGATAGAAAAAGAGATAGAAAGAGAGAACGAGAATGGGCAAGCACGAGGCAGAGAAAGACGGAGAGAGAGAGGATATGGAGGGAAAGAGTTAAGCTATAGTACCTTATCGACGTGTCCAGTCAAGTGTCTTTTATTCGGCATAAAGCAGCCAGAGTTGGGTGGAGGCCGATCAGTGATTCCCTATTTTGAGGTTTGACGGATTTGTCGGAAAATTTCCAGCATATTCGTCCTTTTCGTCTTTTAAAGAATTCTATCTGACCTTTTACTTCATTCCATCTGTGTCACCTGCTCTTCTTACGCCTTTTTTATTTACAGTACTGCATAAGAAACTATGCCTAGTGCCACAAAAATGTGATACTTTCACTTTGATTTCTGTTTAGTCGAGTAGTAAAAACACTGTCGTAGGATCTGTACATAGGCATGCACTTCCTCCAGAACGATCATAACAGCTTTACAATATTAGCATCTCTTGTTCTTTTGAGCCCTTGAACCCTGAAAACGTTTGGAAACACTCTTTAGTTTTTCACATTTTTCACTAGATTCTATTCTAAATAGTTTTCTTTTCTCGAGATACATATAACTCATTCGCATATAGATCGCAGAGTCACATAATCATTATTCAATGGGTAGCATTGAAACTTGGATCTGGGTTTCCCAAATCATATCTTAAATCAAAAGCAACGCCTTAGCTACAGGAACTTTTCGTAACTAAATTCAACCCTCTAACAGCTAAATGTTAATAAAAAGTGACACATGATACTCAGAATTTATAATGGTCTCACACAAATTTAAGATTGGGCAGATTTACCCATGAAATACAAAAGTCTGAAATAATTAACATACATATATAGCAAAATTCCCTAACCCTAGCAAGGGAATCTGCTAAGCTCGCAATCGAGTATATTATGAAAAAGTAAAGATATAGCAATGTACTAGCTGTACTTGCCCTGGTATACTGTCAAGGCAGTCTCGGAAATTCTTGTATTCATTTTGGGGGGCTCATGCTCACAATTTTCCGACGAGAAGACAGACACAATAAAATATCATGTAAGACAATGAGCAAACAAGAAGAATATACTTTTAATAACAAAGATAGCTGATATTAAAGGATAATTAAACTAGTTCCACTCATGGTTGCAGAAGACTCGTTCATGTATTCATTTACAGTTCAGATATTTAGAGCCAAAAAAGTACGTTCACAAAGAATATTTCTTTCGTCTGTGTTTCCTTGACCATGCAAGAATATATAGAGCAAGGCTAAAATCAACTGCTCTCTGTTGCTCAGCGGAGGTGACAGCTAAACTGATGTTCTTTCCTGATTCATTGTTGTCCGTTGGTATGATTTGATCAGCATTAGCTTTAAGAAAGATCTTTCTGCCTCCGTACTTGTAACTGGTATGGTCAAAAAAACTTGGTAGAGCTTGTAGACATTTGGAAAACATTTTGTACAGTTTTGGCATATAACTTAAAAACGTGCTTAACTCTCGTACACTGGCAGCTCATTGCTTCTTCTTTAAAATGGCAACATGCTTCTTGATGGGAATTTCATTGCCACTGCTTTCTTTGAATCTAGATTGGAACAAAGTGTATTCACGAAATGTTTCATCATATATATCTTCAGAGCCTTTACTAGTACCATATTCCTGTAAAAGCACTTCCAGACAAAGTCTGTTTTCGGCGGGGGACCGACTCAGCAGACTTGTGGCATCAAATATTGGAAAGACCAAAGAATTCCCCTGTAGCTACTGAATCTAAATACCCCAGTATTTAGTGAGTAATAGAATACATTGGTCTTAAATAATTGTTTGGAATCTTTTGCTGTTTAATCTGAGGATATTTCTTCAAAATGTCGCATTCTCTTTGTGGCCTCTTTCTCACTTTCTAAAAACTCTTCTAATTTCTGTTCATTTCGCATTTCATTTAGATTTTGAATGCACAAATCTATAAGATCAAACGCTTCACCCAAATCAATGTCGCTTTCCTGAAGAACTTTATTTGCGATGTTTGTTGTTTGAAGAACTTCATTAAAAGCATAAAAGCAAATTCAAATTTCGTACAGATACTAAGCTTGCTTTACTGACAATGTCAGTTTCAGTTTTTTTGTCTGCTACACCTTCTAGCATGGCAATTACTGCTGTGTATGTCTCCCTCACCTCAATGAGTGAGTGAGTGAGTGGCGTTTCAATGTTTTGATGGTGTCAAAACCAAGCTCTTTTTGAACCTGCTTAAAGTGCTCGTTGTGCTTAGAACTAGCCTCAATGAAGTTGTACAGCTCTTCAAGATTTGCAAAAAAGACTTTATCTTCACATTTTTTGTAATGCCTGAACAAGCACCAGGTTTAGGGCATGACATTTGCAATGTACACTTTTGACAAAAGAGTTGGCACTGATAATACTTGCTTTCGACCCCTTATACTGTCCTTGAATGTTAGAGGCTCCGTTGATTCCAATTCCTCTCATATCTTCTAGATTCAAACCAAATGATTCCAACAGCTTTATAATTTCATTCAAAAGTGACCTGCCGATTGTTGAAACAACATATTTGAACATGACAAATGTCTAATAAATCTCACCTTCGAGAGTACACCTAAAAATAAGGATTACTTGCTCATTTTTTGAAGCATATGCAGTTTCGTCTATGAGAATGGAAACGATTCCAGCAGATTTATTTTTTTCTATGATCTCCCTCCGCAATACCTCAGCAATTGAGTGGATCATTTCATTTTGAGCAACTGAAATTGGATTTATTTTGGGTTGCCTTTCAGCTGCTGTGTCAATATCAAATCATATTTTGCTACACGTTCTACAAGTTCCTTAAAGTTCCCTCTGTTACGTGAATTTGGACCCTCATCATGACCTCTGAATTCGATATTTTAGCGAGCAAAAAGAGAGACAGTTGTAGAAGAGAAAACATTGATTTTCTGTTGGCTTCAATCTTCTGCTATCTTTGGCTGCTTGCAATTTTTGCACTCGTTGAGAGGCAGGTTTTGATATTCTGCCCTGATATGTATGCTGAATACTTAAATACAGCTGTTAAGTGAATGCCAGTGCTCTCGTGTTGCCTTATTTATGTTCGCGTCAAGCTGAGTCCAGTTGTTATCACAGAAAGACATCGTATCTGGTATGAACAATGGACACCAAAAAACAAAACATGGGCTTGCGCCTTGGTGAGTAGACCGACCAATCTTGTTTGCTTTGGTCTGTCTTGAGATCATTAACTCCCGCGTTATGGTACCAATCATCCTTAACCGTTCTTCCACTCCCTTTGCATGGCTTCAGGTCGTGTCTGAGAGGCTGGCAGGGACTTTTCCGGATTTCCGAGAACTTGAACAAGGCTAGGTCTGTTGGAAACTGTATCAACAATGCCACCAGAAACTGGCCCTTCTGTTATCTGATCCTAAAAATGAAATAAGCTATTAGTTTATATGTAAAACACTGAAACTAAAAACTGGTCAGATAAAAAGACCAATTTACCTAATTTTGCAATCTGTTACATGTTTATTACAAATACCATGGTTATTTGTATTGTTTAGAAAAGATTAGAAATAGGTGAAAACGTATTGAGTCTGAAATTTGCTGTATTTATTCAAAACTTTGCCGTGAGCTTCAGATCAACAAATTGTGTTAGTTGTATAGGCATTAGTAATAATAATTACGTAAATGGGGATTTGTTTGTCAAATTACCTTAGATCCATCTGCTTCAAAATCTTTGCAATTCAAAGCAAACGCTTTTTCTCGATTCTTCTGTTCTTTGCCGTCCTTTTCTGGATCATCTCTCTCGTTCTCAGACAGTTCTTTATTACCTTCCATGGCGTAGTATTGATGAAAAAGGCGCTTTTGCTCTTGTTAGAACTTTCGTTTCTCAGCGTTAAACTGGAATCTTGCAAAGGCGATTTGATTTTTGATCTAACCTAGAGAAATACGATCAGTTTGCATTCCAACCAAGCTCAGGAATTGAATTACCAGGTACTATAAACCTCACACGTCACCATCATTAGAAACCTCCCCCACCCTTCAAACCCTGTTACAAGTTAGCAAAAATTTATTACCCCCTCTCCTTGGTGTGTGATGTCATGTTAAGCCTAGCACACACAGGCAATTTCTGTTGCCGGCGACTGCAATTTTTGTCGCAAAGACAAATGCCGTTGCCCGCACACAGACGACTTTTGTTGCCATGCGTGCAAGCACACACTCATTTGTACAGTAGCATCTAGGCTTGTAAAGTTGATGGGAAATGTCTAAAAAGTCAAAAAACATTGTCACATTGCTAAATTTACTTCTATGATTGGACAAATTATAAACAATTTGTTGTTGACGTCAGCACACAGTGTGACATTTGTCTTTTGTCGCCGGCGACCAAAAAATTATCTAACATGCAAAATCTAAAAAATTGTCGCCGGCGACAAAAATCGCCATGAAAAATACTCTGCGCACAGATGATTAATTGCGATCGCTGGCAACAAAAATCGCCTGTGTGCGGGCATAGCATTTGTCTTTGCGACAAAAATTGTGTGTGCTACGCTTTAGAACAGCCTCTTGTAACATCAGATGCTGAAAGAAGAAGCAACTGTATTTCTTTACTCTCCCTGTTTTACATATTCACTTTTATAAGTCCAGTTTTAAAGATAATCAATAACTTTGTCTGAAGAAGCTCTCTCTATTTAAAGCCTTGGCTATATCAAATGCAACCTTGGACCAAGAGAGCTTCTTCATGGATACAAAAGTATTCTACCTACAGACAGCTTATTCAAATTTATCTCTATTGTACAGAATTGCACTTTCAATTAGATCTAAAAACGGTGAGCGAACAGATTTAAAGCTCAAGCTAGTAAAAAATAGGTTACACTCAGTGACAAGGAGACCCATGACGCCTTTGCATACAGTTTCATAATACAACAGCTTACTCATATTTCGAAGTTTGCCTTCGTATTTCAGTTATTCACTATGCTTTCCAGTGGAGGCGTATCAGGGGAAGTCAAGGGGCATGACCCCCCTGGAGAGGGGCTCAGGTAAGGAAAAGCGGGCGCCAAAATCTTTTCTTTGTATCATTTGCCTGGATCATACTAACTGATCATACTAAATTTTGAACTTAAGTTGAAAAAACCTCTTTTTCCATTGGCCTTTGCAAAAGACATTACAAGTTGTAGCAGTTGTTACCAGTTGTAGAAACGTGTGCGTTTATGGAAGCACATTGCATACGAGGAATTGGCCTGGCCACCCCAGGTTTGCCAACTAAACACGGATGTACATAGACTAATATAATAAGGAGTACAAAAATTAAATTGCATGCTTTCTAACTTATGAGAGGCATGGACTTGACATCTTCTGTCAGAGCCAGTTTGTCTAAAAGAAGAAGTCTAGACAGTTTTGAGCTGACGTCTGTGACAAAAGGTTAACAAGCCTGTAAAGATGGCGGCATCATATTCAATTATGTAGACATTCGAAGGGCTCAGTATCTGACTCGTTTTGAAAACAGTAAACATCGGTGAAGCCAATTTGAGGACATTTTGAAAATATACGACAATATACCACAATAATACTTGCTTAGCGGAAGTCCGGCTCTTGGAGTGCTTCTAGTTTTCTGAAAGATTTGTCATTATTCCTTCGAGATGACACGGCGAATAGTTTTGTTAGAGTAGAAGTCTAACAGGAGCCTACGATATTAATCTTAATCAATATTTTGCCTTTTACAACCATGAAACAATAAGTATAGGTAGTTCCATTAGAATGGCGAAATGGAAAGGCTCTTGTTATCGAAAAAATGTCATACAATATGTTTGAGATAATACTATGGCAATGGTAATTTACAAAACTGTTCATTTTAGCCACTTTATGTATTTATTCAAATAACTTGGTAACTATGTTCTCTTGACCGACATAACAACAAGAGCCTTAGGTGTCCGTAGAGTGGATAGGATGGAGTAGAAGGGAACAGATTATGAATATTGATGAATGCAGACGGACGGAAGGCTATTACAAAGTTTGAAATTGAAATAAAAGGGTTCCAAATGCAAGAGGAGGCATTATGAGAAAATTCTACAATGCGTTATTAGTTTGATTTCTAAAACAACTTTTATAATAATTTATGCTGTCAAAATTTTCTGCTGTTCATTTGGAAGGGCTAGGCCTGTTTTTATGAGGCGGACCAGGCCGTTTGCGTAGGTTAAACTAATAAATCTGAACTGCATTTATGTTAGTGTAGGCCATAGTACTAAGGTGAGAAACAGCTGCATTGATTTTACTATAAATTATTTTTATAACATTATGTCTTCGACGTAGGTTTATTTAGTTAAGTAACGGATTTTGATCAAATTCTCAAAGGAAGTCTTGCATGTGACAAAAACCAATTTTGTCTTTTTACTGATGATCCAGATCATGTTTTTTGATGGAATATTTTCTACTGTAAAATTGGAATTTTTTTTATCTTTTGATATACATATGAAACAGAGTCAATTTCAAAACACAGTATGTACCATGGCCTAACTTTGAGCTCTGCTTCATGACGTTATTTGATTTAGTTTACAGGGTCTTCGTACTATCCAATTAACTAATGATCATTCTTTGTTGAGACATAACGTGATTTAAAAACAGAAAGTAAGGCATGAGTATAACCACCGGGGCGCAAACCTGTCTCACTGTTGAAAATCTGACGCCTTTCCCATTGGTTATCTGGTTTGTTGTGGTAGTTCATGTAAACTGTAAAGTGTAGTATTTATTATTGATTTATTCTTTTCATTTCATTTTCTGGCTTTGCATTTATCCTTTGGCATTGCTACCTACTTGATAATCCACTAAAACCCCAACACGCCTTAACTTTCAATTATAAATGCGACAGAATATTGCAAAATTTTAGCCCCGTTTACACTGGTACGGATCCAAAAGAGTGCGTGTCGATTTCATATGAGTAATGATCTTGGTTATAGTTTACACTGGGAACTGTATTCGAGCTGTGCCACCACAATTGCCACACTATCCTCCTCTTTTTCAGGATGCTAATAAAAATGTGATGGCTAACTGTAGTATTATGTTCTTCAAGGACAGTAACAAACAAACATTGTATTGCAAGTGCAACTTTACGGATGTTTTGTTATGATACTACTTAACTGAAATGACACCAACACCATAATAAGGGCCACTACAAAAACATAAAAAATGTTTATATATTTAAGTACGGTAGGGTGCCAAGCTCGAGAAGAAGGGTAAGAACAAGGGGCAACTGGCTGGCAGGTATCCAAAAATGGACCAGAATAACTGTGGTGGAGTGCAGTAGTCAGACAGCGCACAGGGGGGGAGGGGGGCAATGGAAAGAAATGGTCACCATGCTCCAACGGAATGAGGCTAACAGAAGAAGGCTACTTCGGGAACGACTTGAGTAGATTTTTGCAATGGTTTAACGTTTACACTACTCTGGCGTATTGATAAAGTATTAAAGAGGAAAATGGTATCATTGTAAGAACAGATATTTGACACGTTGTTGTAGTACTGGGCCCCAGCATAGAAAGAAACTACATAGTCAAATAACAACAGAATTGCACATTTCAAGAGCACTGTCTGCACTTGCTCGTTTGGAATAATACATACGTCAATTATAATGATATCAGGATTAAACAAAGATTTCTTCAAACTGTTATCATGTATTGTCAACACCTTTTAACAGCATTTATTACATTGCTTATAGTCTACAAATTTGACGTAATCACTATGATATTTCAGAGAATTTCATATGACAATGATAATGTGTTTCTGAATAAATAATAATATGCCAAACTTCCTGTATACCACTTAACATTTAAAGTTATTTTAAAGGATCCTTTTGAGGTGCCAAAATCATCCTGAAAATGTGATACATTGTCTTATCACATTATCAGGGGCAGATTTTAGAGGTAAGGATTGGGGGTGGCGTTAGATAATGATCGCATGTTGGTTCCACGCCCGTCAAGTGCCTTGAAAATCATTTGCCAATTTTAATTTATATTTGAAAAATCTTTCTGTGGTACAAAACTTGAAAATCGCCTTGAAAATTTGCGACATTGCGCTAAAATCATACTTAAAAGCTTT
>JANTCA010046490.1:0-18682 GCA_024741275.1 Chironex yamaguchii
TGCAATGTCGATCTCTCACATCTTGTCTCCTGCAGTTCTGCAATGTCGATCTCTCACATCTTGTCTCCTGCAGTTCTACAATGTCGATCTCTCACATCTTGTCTCCTGCAGTTCTGCAATGTCCAACTCGTATCGTTACAGATCAGAGCAGAACCCTCTCCGGTCTCTTGTCGTTGTCCGGCATGGTACAAACGTTCCAAGTACCAAATGACAGCTTTGTCTTCTACCTTGCAAGCTTTGTCTTTCTGACCTGTCAAGCACTCGCCTCAGCATCGATCATCTTCTGCCGATGGTTTCACCATAACTCTGGCAGGGCCCTTCTTGCCACTGTATATGGAGCCGCGGCATGCCAACTTGGGTTGATGAGGAGCGAGATTTGTTTACCCTACCTTTTATAGAAGTCTCCTCTGATCAAGGCAGGCAGTGTTCTTAGTGTTTAGGGCTGCCTGGTCATCCACGTAAGTGCTCCAGCCTACTGTGGCTCGAGTTCAGCTCGAATTGTTAGTTGTCAGTCTCTCCTAGCTTTGCACGGTTGATGTAGACTCGCGACGTCGTGCCCCATCGTCGGGCCTTCCAGAGCCTGTAAACCTGATTCAAAGTTATACCGAAGTGTAACAGAACTGGGGAATGTACAGTCTGTCCAGTAGTAGCCCCTAACTCGTCAGTGGTGTCTCCCGTTGACCTTCAAGAGTTTCTTCAGCATGTCATTGTGCTGAGTTGACCGTCGATGACGTAACCTGTCAAGCACTCGCCTTAGCATCCGTCATCTGCTGCCGATGATTTCACCGTAATCATAGCACGGGGGCCCTTACTGGGTTCTGTCAGCCAGGCCAGCTGAGCCCGGGACTGCACTCGGCAGGGACGTCACACCCTGGGGCACAGTAGTACCCATGTACCCGTATTCAGTCAATAATGAGTGTTCAATACTGCAAGAAATATTACCACTGAATAACTGGAACCTTGCTTATCGAATGTTGTCCAACAAGTCGCTTTGCGCTCCAAGTGCTTTTTCGGTGTCACTTTTAATCTCTTGAACTGTTTTAAATCACACGTTATCCCCCCTGATAAGTTGCTGTTTGCGTCAAAAATACATATATGTAAATTAATTTATTTAGTACACATCGTAGAACACTTTAACCTAAATCACATTGCAACCAAATTGTCCTAAGCCGTTGTTATCCTAAGAATTTGCACGTTTCGATGGTGTAAGTAATGTTTCTCTCATTCAATAAGCCGCTGAGGATTTTAGTTTTCAACATATTTACACATGCCTACGACAGTTGACGACCAAGGTCAAAGTTTTCTACAAGGTGTAAGAATGTTTTGAACAAATGACGGAAATTTCAGTTCGTGGTACTTTAACAGATGGTTAAGCCTTAGTATAGCACACAGCATGCCCGCAGAATCATAAAATGAAACACCTCTAAGACAAATATCACAAAACGTGGCCGTCATCGGAGAACATTGCAAATTCCATACAAGAGAATTACTTTACGATTCAAAGCAGATTAGAAGCACATGGTTTGGAAATCTTGTCTTCACGATTACGTCTTCATCGGGGTTTGTTTATTAGTTGGTTGGTTGGTTTGTTTGTTAGTAAAATTAATCAGGAAGTTATGGACGGATTTTGACGAAATTTTCACGATGAGTCCGAAATGGGGTAACGTAAAGATTATTAATTTTTGGTGGTGATCCGGATCACCGTCTGTTTGTTTGTGTGTCTGTCTATCATCAGGATTACGCAAAAACCTACTGGACGGATGCTCGTGAAGAAAAGTCTTGATCCAAGTGACATCCCACACAATTCTGGGGATGATCCGAATGAAATCCTGGATTATGGATCTCTGCTTCGGTAATGCAACCTTAATTGTGCTAGGGAGAGATACTCCTGTTACCATATTAACGTGGGAAAACCCCTGTTAATTGAAAAATAATACTGGTTTAACAGAGTTTTGCGCTTTCCTTTATAAATCTTTCCTTTGAAAGTGATCACATAGATTCGTTACAAGACGATAATGGACGACAATGTTGAAATTGTATTAAAGGAAAGGCTTAAAAATATAAACGGGAATAAAAAGGTAAGCTACGTTTGAGCAAGCGAAAGCAAAAAGAATTAGTAACGTAAAAAAAGTCCGTTTCTTCTTGATATGGTCAAGTTGATGTTACCATTTTGAAGTTTGAAAGAGGACGTGGAGTGAGGAAATCTTATCAAGAAACTTAATCTATCAGATTTCTCGCTTAATTTCTACTGACGAGTAGAGAAAGTGGATCTTTGCTATTTCTGAATGTGTTGTTGAGAAACCCCCGTTACATTCTGTCAACAGCTTCATGTTGAGAAACCCCAGTTAGATTCTGTCGACAGCTTAATCGAATTTGTATTGCTTAAGAGCTCCGTGCGTAATAGCCTCGTTTTCATGTGTATGGACGCAATAAGTAAGAAATAGAACTTTCTAGGGTATTTTTTACGCAATTTATTTATTGTATTAAGATATAGAAAAACGTAGTTGATTGGTTGACAACCCGTGTAAAAGTATTCTGATTGGCTAAAATATGTATTTCGACATCAAGAGGGGACAGAAATAAGCTGGAAAAAACTGTAATCAGGCAGTAGGCGATTGAAAAACGGGTTGTCTACTATGAAGAAAAACGGTTATGTTATGGGAAAGACAGTCTTTTTAGTTGTGTTTCTCTAAGAATCAGCGAGTAGAGAAGTTAGAAATCTCTATATGTGTTAGCTAAAGAACGGCTAAACTTATTTCTCGGCGTCTTCAGGCTAACCTGCATTATAGCGTAGTACAGAAAGTAAAATGCTTTCCAAAGAAGGAAAACGAAGAACTCTCTTACAACATGATATATCTACAGAAACAGTTACTGCTATGACATACTCTAAAGCCTAATCCATGGTCAGATGTCATAACTGTGATTCCCCTCCCCCCTCCCGGTTTGACGTACATACCGGAGTGCAGCAAGGGGACATCTTATCTCCCTTTCTATATGTTTTCGTCTTAAATTACATCAGTTTATACAAATCCGTTAATTTTGATTGAGACCAGCTGTTCTTAAATTTTCTTCCATTTTCAGTATGAAGTGTTCTGATAATGCTTTTAATTCTATAATCATTTTGGAAGCGTTCTTTATCCTGTTATTCTTCGCTTGATAACCCAACAATAAAGTAACTTAACTTCAAACACGTAAATGATGAATTAACTAGGCCTAAGCAAAATGTGATCACATAGTTGGTCCCACATCAATATCATGGATACCAATTATTGAGAAAATTAATTTTTCGCAAATTTTCACTTCCTTGTGTGCAAAGTGTCTTAAATTACTTGTTTAATTTGTTTTCCCTGTCTGCTGATTTTTCTTTATAATTATTTTTAACATAACAAAAACTCCAGGCTCGGCTTCCTCTAAGTCAATCCTTAAATTTTGGCCAAAATCCATACATGTGTTCTTATGAAATTGTCCTTATAATAAAAAGATCTCTGTGAACGTCTGTTGATAAAAACAAATATCTAGGTTTTACTCTCTTTCGGCAAAAAACAACTAGATATCCTATGGAGAGGTTTAACGACGCAGACTTATATTGCCATTGCTGCTAATATTTCTCTAGCAACAAGCTTCCCGTACCACCTTGCATCGGCAGCTCAAAGGCATCGTACCATATAAAGGCCAAAATGCTTCCAGAGCAAAGGCCTGGGCACCAGAATAAACTGAATTTCATCCAATGGCCGATGAAGGCGCGATGTCCGGACAGAAGTTAGTAGGCCCAATATTTAAGGTCAAAAAAGTTGTGTGTGAAAAAATTGTTTGTATTCGTAGGTTTTATTTTTAGACAGACCAAATGGGACTACCAAAATCGGAAGAGTAATGGGAGAGACCGAATACCATTGCGTGGGGACAGCTAGACATTTTTCTTACTCATTCCAAACTATTGTGGCTACACATTTTTGTGACTCCATCAATCTACTTACAATAGCCAGCACTTATTGACACCAACCATTACTCTCCGGCTACAGCCGGATGTTCTTATCTTCTGTTAAGCTTTTTAGATCAGGCATCAACCCATCGTTTGTAAGTAAATAAAAAATGCCCGAACGGTTTACCCACTAACAAAACCATGTTCGACACAAGATGGTCAATCCACCATGAAGCTGTAAGGGTTGTCATGTATCATAAAAATATTTCAGTACTACTCAGCTATTATGTCAATGCTCCACTTTTGACAAATATATCAAAACAGTTGTGTCTGGTCTGTTGAGATACTATAAATATATGACAATGTCTTGCAGATAAGTTCTGATCTGGAAGAACTGAAGATTGTCATACACCCTGCTTTGAATGTCAAGGTTACCACAAAAGATGCGTTTTTTATACCATTTTAGAGTAGAGGAGCTATTTTGGTGGGTGGGGGATGGGACCAGTCATAGTGAAGGTAGCCGTGTCAGCCAGTTGGCCAATTAATAGCTTAGGATGAAAACCTGCTTATCGTTCTATGGGAGGAACAGCCATACTGCTTCTTACGAAATTAGTAAGTCGAGTGGACAATTTTCAGGAAAGGTTACCTACATGTTTCAAGTGTTATGGTTTGGAGTTTATCCATAATCTTGCTACCATTTTTACGCGACAGAGAACACATGTATCAGATACACTCAGGGGTCTGGTTTATATGATGGTTATGTTATAGATACATTAAGATTTTCACGCATGCGTATTGAAAGCAGTGACAGAAAGAAATAGTTGCCATTGCCATAATGGTGTCACTAAAATTAAACAGAGCAAAACATAGAAAGCACGAGTTCTTAACATTCGGTATCAACACGAGTTGTAATGACAAAATAAAAAGAAAAGGAAAAATTGCAAATTAACAAGATCAATTTTAACTACGACGAGAATGTCGTCTTAAAATTAGATATTTGTTAACGCTATTTTAGTAATGATAACTGCAAGAAGTCGGTTAACTACAAAATAACTCGGAGAGTGAAACGGGCATACGAAAATAGAAGCCAACGGAAGTACACAAAAACTTGACACATTTTTTACACGACGGCGGCGACCACATACCCTTACAACGTACTTACGTCGTGTATCAGTACACGATTTTCAACCGTGCGGCGGCCACGTGGTATGATCTATACTCATAGAACACTTTCTTTAGCTTGAGTGCTTTCGTTTCACTAAGAAATATATCAAACTTACTCCTAAATGAGGCATGATTTTGCAAGGTCTTGTGATCTAGTGAAAAACACTGAGAAAATAAACATAGAACTGTGGATGTATGTAACCTCGAGTTCTGTTTACTTTTTCCCAAGGGGAAGGGCGTTTCACATTCGAAGGATATGAACGTGCCTCCAATAGCAATGGTTGAACTGACGGGGTACATAATCATAACAAACGACTTTCTGGTCGGGACGGACAATAATCGTTACAGCCGCTACGGTTACCATGGTATTGTAAGAGCAACATGGTCAATGGCTATCTCAATTTGTCATGTAAGTAGTAAACTAGTAATATAAACGGCTACTTGACAAGGACGTTGATGTGTGCCTATTCTGCAGTGAGAAAATAGAGACAAGTCTTTAAAAATGAATTAAGAAAAAAAGTCACCGTCAGAGGACGGCTGTCCACGGATACTTCTTCCATATGAGTTAAACTCAGTTTTCTGTTTTTGGAAAAGAACGTCTTAATTGCCGGTAAGCACCAATCTAGACGCTTCAACTGAGAATGTCACACTATCCCTGTGAATCGCCTGCTTTTCACGAACCATCTCCAGGTCTTAACCAACTACCGTATCTTCGCTGATGCCTGACATCCCCCTTATTCAGGGGAATCACCGTCAACTACCGTATCTTCGCTGATGCTTGACATCCCCCTTATTCAGGGGAATCGCCGTCAAGAGAAAGTATAAGGGGTGCAATGTGACAGAATTAGCAGAGAGAAGTCACAATAGGAAACAAATAAATCTAAGGAGACAAGACAAGCGACAGCAAAATGTTACTGAGTCCCACAAAGTCAGGCAAATTTTCATACAAAAAACACTATGTGGTTTACAAGGCACCTAGAAAAGAAATATTTTGGGGTCATTCCCAGACGTCAACTTCAGATGCTGATTGATCCTTGGACTTGCTTCAAAACCACCTCTTGCAGGATAATACCCGTAAACGTACTAACGGTATTAACACTAAGTGTATTAACAGTGCAGGTTGCAAGGGTATTTATGAAGGCGCTCAAAAGAGGTCACTTAACAAGCCCTCTTAAGGTTGTCACTATAACGAGGTTATCTTCTAAAGGTCATTCCCGGACACGCTCGGTCACGCCTTGTCATTTGCCCAGAGTGACAGTGATTTTAAGAAGTTATCCAGGCAGGTCATCCAGGAGATTCTCCTGACGTTATCCGAAATTGTCATTTACAACTACTTCAACTCCAAAGACGTAACTTAAATACACCCATCAGTGACGGCTGGCGCATACAGTTAGTAAATATAGGTTACATAAGCACCCAACAACAAAGAAAACGTTTTAGTCGAATGCTTGCCAACTAGTCTCTCTTCAAATACCTACAATGAGAAATAACCTTACCCGGGTCAGTTTTGCAGGTAATTTAATCACCCCAAAGATAAAATGTCTTTAGTCCAATAGTCGTAAAGGTAATTTGTTGCTAATTGTTGCTTTGAATACCTGTAATAACATCTAACTACTGAGCTTACATTCAACAGATGATGAATACAAACGTTGGATCTTAGTTAGCAGTTCTATGATGTTTTGGAAGAAATGCATAACGCGATAATATACTGAACACGGGAGAGTCAAGAGTTGTTCCTTCTGATCTATAGTGGAGCGATTTCTTTTACCCTCATTTAGCTGAAGGCCGCATAAGATCTCTCACTTCACTCATACTAGCTCTTATATGCTCTGCAAACCTTTTGGCATCCTAGGTGATTAAAGCGAAAAACAAAAAAAGGAATTATAAGATACAAGTATACAAGTATAAAATATAGTGATCATTAGACTAAAATATATGAAAACAGCAATAGTATGATGGAAGAGTGATCAGCTCTGCTAGCGGAAGATTGTGGGCTCAAATCCACCACCGCGCCTTACCAAAGACTTATAAAATTGTACATAATGCTTGCCTGGTTAGCACTCAACACTTATAGGATACATTATGGAAGTTAAACACACAGTGCTACCAGTGACCAGCGCCTTACTGTACAATTTACCATGCTTGTGCAGCTGTGTTGGCCAAAGGTTAAGGAAACACTGATAGGTGTTGGCCTGTTCGTCAAAATGGTGTGGTAAGGAACTTCGGGAAGGAAGGACACTGATCGAAAGATGACTGTTACAGGTATAAAAAATTTCGTCAAAGGCTTGAAGTTAATGAATCAGAGATTGCTGAAAAGATATGGCACAGTTGAGACAAGGTGGTCACACTATCAAAGTTTAAAGTTCAGGGATCAAAGGTTATCAATGGGAAACAAATGCTACAGTTGGAAACAAGCAAGTCAAGATATCAAGGGTTATGTTCAAGGGATCAAAGGGTATTAATGGGAAACAAATGGTACAATTGGTTCCACGATGATCAAGGAATCAGAAGACAAAGGTCATAATTACCGTAGTGGGGCAAGAACGTTTGCATGAAACATGAAATGAGATCATGTCTTCACCGCAGATGACGTAAGACACACCATACCCATCGTCTGCAACCTAATAAGTTAAAATAAAACACAGAATTGTAGGTTATAAAGGCAGCTGACTCAGAAACACCCAACGTCTGCAGGAGATCTCTAAAAAATAAAGCTACAAGCAATTCTTGAATTCTAGGGTTCTTGCCGATTTCAATTATAATGATAATTCGAAGATTTCAATATTTAAGGACAGAGAATCAACCAGTACTGAGCTGGAATTATCCGACGACGATTTTGGCCTCTAATTCATTATGGAGATTCGTACCCAAACCTCTGGCTCACTGCTCGTTCTCCTATCCAAAAAGTCACGGTGGCCATAGACCGGCATCGGCAATATGAAGGGATTACAGAAGACCAGGGATAATATAAACTGATCTATGGCCACAGAAGGCCACGGACAAAATAAACCTGACCTACGGCCACAGAAGACCAGGGATAATATAAACTGATCTATGGCCACAGAAGGCCACGGACAAAATGAACCTGACCTACGGCCACAGAGGACCAGGGATAATATAAACTGATCTATGGCCACAGAAGGCCACGGACAAAATAAACCTGACCTACGGCCACAGAAGACCAGGGATAATATTAACTGATCTATGGCCACAGAAGGCCACGGACAAAATAAACCTGACCTACGGCCACAGAAGACCAGGAATAATATAAACTGATCTATGGCCACAGAAGGCCACGGAAAAAATAAACCTGACCTACGGCCACAGAAGACCAGGAATAATATAAACTGATCTATGGCCACAGAAGGCCACGGACAAAATAAACCGTCCTTGAAGTGCGCAAGGTAATGGCTTGTTGTCTCACACCATCAAAGATGAATGCCTTTTATATGCCTTAATCACCGTCACATCTAGCAGGACAGAAAATCCGATCATCTAACAAGGTTTTCACCTACCGGACCAAAGCCACCACCAGAGGAAACAAGTTTCGGATTCTTATTGAAGTCAACACGACACGATTGTCCCACTGGAGTCTGAGTACAAAAAAGAGGATGACATTTGAACATATTTGAAAAAAATAAAATAAAAACACACACACGATTTGAACTCTTCTTAATTAATAAAGTATGCACCAACCGGTGCATACTGCTTCAAATGTAGAGCCTGTGGACATGTTACTGACAGAACAGTTGATCTCAATTAATTTTCAACATGTCTAGGTGCACATTGCGTATGTTTCCATAAGTGCACCGCGATGTTTGTTTGCCACTCCCTTAATCCCTGTTATGGCCCCCGTCTATCGGCAGTGCTAGTTATAACTATACCTAATTGCGAAGGAGGATGGAAAGCTAATTAAACCACGGTAGGTAACCAGGGCACCGAACCCTGCTCTATCGCTTTTAGTAACCAAAGCTGATACCGACGGCCCACCGTGCCGTAAAGAAGGTACTAGGTTCAAATCTGACTGCAACCATATCAGGGAAGTTCTCGCTTCAAGGGGCTGACACTTTCTCTTCTGGTCTGGTGGTCTCTCTTAGTGATTTAGGTCAGGAGATAGTCGTGGTACCTGGATCATGTAGAAATTACATCAACATAGCCACATTCCGATTACCTTTTTTGTAGCATGTTCGTTATTGCGCGTGGCTGATTCCCATGCCAGGGTTAGGGAATTTAATGGGAAGTGAGCTCTTTCTGAGTATCAGGATACTTTCTCTCGCCAATAGTATTGCGATTGTGGTGAAGGGGATTCGAACTTGCAATCACTGGCTAGCAAAATCATCGTCCTATCCACTATACCACGACGGCTCTTCCGGTCATCACTTAACAGAAAAGGGTAAACAAGTCCATTCAGTTGGTTGTCACTGTTACTTAATTGATCTACTATTGCCTTACACCAACAATAACCAAATTAAGACTGCAATCACATCCTCTTGCTTCATCGAGCTGTGATTCCATTTGACTTAAACCAGAGATTCATCAGGATTTTCAAATAATTCCACTTTCCTTCTTTTAGCATCCCATGACACCTCATATAATTATGTTATCAGCTTTTCGGTTCTACAATTATGTTGCGGCATTCAAGAAGCCAAAAAGAAAGATCTGAATAAAATACCAGTTGATTTCATAATATTTCTAACTTCGAATAGCTTGAATAAAAGCATAAAAACACGACTTTCAACTGTTAGATCAATCGGGAACTGGAATTTACCTGACTTGTTGACAGTCGCCATGGTTCGCTGAGGACCTGCAGAAGGAAAATACAGTCAAAAATGTCATTTCATAACAATCACCTATTGAAATGAGTTTAAATGAGCTATTCCTTATAGCACGACGGGAGATCGAATGAAGTAGTCTGCCGAAATGTCCGAGTCCCTAGGAATTAGCAAAACCAGGGTGCAAGATTTGTTAGCAGTTATAGGTCAATGGTTTTCTGCATATTGGCACGAAACTGCAAGGTACTGCATGTGGAGGTATAAAAGTAGATTATGCATTGGAAATGAGAATAAATTAAGTTGAGCACTACATATATAATGATTTGTGCATTTTACAGAAAATGAAATTCTAGCTGACATAAGGAGTGCTCCATCTGAAACAGAAATAATACTGACGTCTGTCCTGATTTTGATATGATAAACTCATCCTAAGAATCAAAACTGACTAATTTAACTTGCTACATCTCCAGTCCCGTTGTGTGTTCATAATCCAATGACAAGCAGCTAACTAAAAAGCCGACCATATGATACCCAATGACAAGGTATCAGTCTAATACAAGCAGTTTTACTCATGCCTTAGACTGGCCCCATAAAACTGCATCATAACAAAAAATGCTTCTGTTTTTTAACGTAGAAAATCAAATCATTGTCTAGACCCAAATTAAATCGCCAACTCCATGCCAATGACCGGGGTATTATGGTAGCGTTCCGTCGGGGAGCCAATTTTTCCGGTTTGGGGAGAGCACCTACTCGGTCGGGATCGGAGTAATTGTGAGCAAAGTATATCCACGAGTTCCTGAATGGACACCAACCCTACTAACGGAGTCTACAGTAGCTGATAACAGAGATTTACAAAACTGAATCAAATATCGCCTCAAGCTTTATTAAGACAAGAAATACGTATACACACATATATATACACACATACATACATTATTTTATTGTTAAAAACAAATAAATAAACAAATAAATAAGTAAATAATGAGACCATCATTTCAGATAAACTCTTTGAAGGTATCGTTTTGGAGCTATACCTGCGTCGTAAAGGAAAAACTAGCATCAAGCAAAGCGTGATAATTTGCACATAAGCTATCAGAAAATCGTTATCAGTTAGGCTTCGAGTTACTAGCTAGCCTTGCATCACGACATCGTCAACATCTGATTTAAAAAAACAAGGGGGAAACAATCAGAATTTATCAGCGAAATGTTTACTGTAATAACGCTGTTATTTGACCAGCTCAGCTCAGTTCATATTCACGGTATACTCTTTATCATCTCGTTACTTAGTACCAGACTCCTGCACTGTCGAGGTGTGATCTCAAAATTACTAATAATGAGACGAAATGAAAAAGAAATGAAAAAGATGTTAGCTAGCCTCAGCTATCACTTACTTCTTGAAGGAAAGGCACCTCGACATTCAGATATTTTGAAATGACATACAAACAAAACAAGTGACGATCAATTCCTGCGAATAAACAAAGACAACAAAACACCTGTTAATAACAGAGACTTATTGATGTCTTTGTATTTGACTATTGTTCGATACACTATATAAAGCCACCATGTTTATTTTTTTTCTCTGGCACCTGTGTATACCACTGTTAGCACCATAGTAACCCTCATGCCTACCAAAACAATCTAGAAATAGGCCTTTACAAAGACTTTGCAAATCATAAACTGCGCGTACGTTAGATACAACGATACTAGTTTGTAAAAAGGGCAGCAAAATTCTACGGCAGTCAGATGAAGGAAAAAATTATCAAGCAAGGAAGCGAGATTGAAAAGACATGTGGAACACGACAGAGTGATTATCCATCAAGTCAATCAGTCGTCCGTCAGTCCGTTCATCTGTCAATCCGTTCATTTGGCGATCCAGCAGTCGATACCGCTGTTCGTTCACACGCCTATCCAACTCACTCACCCGTCACAGTTTTCAGAAGGCAAATATTGAAGCATACGTTAGTCGAGTAATGTCCATCTCTCATAGCTCGTTGTCTCAAACACGTCGCAGGGAAAACTGGAGGAAATTAGTCTACGTAGATTTAGTACAGTGGACCCTGCCATACGACCACACTCTTCAAAAGATCAGCCTGTTATTACAACCACTTACGTCTAGCCAGAACAAAAGACCACTCTTCTTTATATTTGAAAGTCCCGTAAATCCGACCACCCCGTTAATCCGACCACCCGTTAATCCGACCAGCGATCGTGTTTTGTTGTCCTCAGTACTCAATTCCCAATCCCCTATACCCTACAATATGGCTACTCAAAATTCATGATGAGGCTAGTGAACGAAAAAAAGAATCTGCTGAAAAACATTGATATTTTGTTGAATGTTTTACGTAATGGTGTTCATGCAAAATGGTTGCTTTATTACGGATTCAACGTAAAGTAAACATGTTTCGTAGTAAAATGTAGTTTCAAAGCATTTTGCACTATACTCTAATTTGACCTTCTGCTATTAGTACGACCAAATTTCCATATCTCGAAGGTTGGGGTAGACCTGGACTCAACTGTACTTGTATATTCCATATTCGTTTGATAAAATTAGTTTGGTAAAAAGTTAAAATTCGTTTGGTAAAAAAGTCTACAGGACGAGACATTATTTCAACACCTTTTGTTTGATATAACTACACTTTATCAGACAATCCGTAGACTTATAATTCCAATCGCTGAAATAACAAATACGTCTTACTACTGAAAAGTATTGACAGTAAGGTAAAAACAGCTTTAATCCTGCCAGATCATTTTTGAAATCCTACCAGATCTTTTTTGAAAACTTAATGATGTTTTACAAACAACGTCAAGAATATTGTGCAACATTTTGTAAGAACTGGCTTTAATCTTTTCACCTTGTATTTTGCTAAAAGTAGCTCCTATGTCTACCAACAGTACACCAGGTTTTCATGTAATAGTCTCATCATTTTGTAATTCTCAAAACAATGCTCAAACAGCACATCAAAACGACGTTCTCTGTGTCATTGTGGGAGATGAAACTGTTTTTCAACTTTTTAAGATGATTGGATAATTCAAGTTATGAGTCGCAACCTTTTTCTGAGCCACGTTTCAGGAGCTCCTTCTGACGATGGTCAGGCTACTAGAAATGAGGTTGTAGAGCTATTTATACCTCGATCTGCGGACCTCAGTGGTGACAGCTAGTGTTAAATCAGGGAGCCAATTTTTCGGGGTCGGGGTCGTCGTTGGGGTGACAATTTACCCGGTCGGGGTCAAGGTAACTGTAAGCAATGTATAAGTTCTTGGATGGACACAAACATTATGAAGTCATCATTTAAGAAAATTGAGATCACCAATTTGAAATTGTCGTTTTTGAGTTAAACTATAACGGAATAAGAAAAACTGGCAACAAGCAAAGCGTGATAATTTGCACATAAGCTGTCAAAATTGAAGACGCAAACATCATAATCAACGAGCCCTCAAGTTGCTAACTAGTCTTGCATCACGACAACATCATCATCTGATAATGGCCCTTTATCGTCAGAACCAAGAATTCAACCGATTCCCGACAAGATTCACGTAAGGGTCGGATGGCCTCTCTTCGACCAAACGCTGCTGACAGCGATCGAAATGAGGTCCGATGAAAGAAGGATCTCTCGAAACGTTGCTAATTAAAGGCTCTAAAAGCGATTCGTGGCACGATAAGCTTCAATCACCTTTCATTGAGTTAACCAAGACTAAGATTTTCAAAATTCTAAGATGAGTGTTCTGCTCATATCGTCAAGACTGTTTTAAAATTGACCCTGATTAGACCCTGTAAATGTATTTTATTCAAAGGATCACATGCCCAGTACACATTTGGGGCTAAATCAACAAGAAGACGCATCTAACGCTTTGCCGCCCTCCATAATGTCAGGCATGACAAGGCATCATCCGTCGTCAAGGACAAATTGCAACGCACTTTGATTTCAAGGACTGTGGGCTTTCTTCCACTTCTAACCATGTTGCACTGAATACGACAAGAGAGGGAATAAAATTAATTGGAATCTATTTTAAGATTTTGAACGACTTTAGCAAACGTAATGGAATCTTTGATAAATGTTTTGAAATTTTCCATACTGGTTTTTAAAGGACAGAATGCCACTTTTGGGTCTCATAAATGTCTAATCTACTTAAAACTCCCAGCCAGTGTACGTCAAGCATCAATTCCTCCAAGAGAACAGCCATCTCGCGCTTGCAAAGCGAAAATGACTACTAACACATGCAATTCTGTCAGAGACCATCGTTTACTAGAAAATTCAGAATGCGCCAAAATGTATAAGGGCGAAAATTTTTGGATAACTGGCACAGCTAGACGGTCCTCCCCTTTTAGTTTATTGGAGTCTGTCTACATTAAAACAAGAAAACCAGTACTCTGTGGGCAAAGAGAGAGTTTTTTGTCACATATTTATATGCTTCTTTCTGACGATTCATACTCTGAACAGTGTCAGACGAAAAATATATTTTTTTCGTCTGACACTGTCTTAAAAATGTGCAATTAGATAATGCCTTTAAATATGCTAAAAATATGTTTTTAGCGCAATGTGGTAAATTTTCAATGGCCACGTCTATACAACTGACAATTCTAGAAAGCGGGCACTCCTATACAGTGGGAACTACGCACCGTTCTATATAGACACCACTTCTACAAAGAACAATTGGAGCAACAATCTTTAGAGCATCAGCTCAATGAATTTTCTTCGTTTCGTATTATTTGTAAAACAGTACAATAAATTTCAAAAAGACTGAAATACTAACCTTCTCCTGTCATTGCCATCCTAAATAGTTTAACATGTGCATCAGTGGCTTTTCGAAATAACTGTTCTTTTTCTTTTCGCTAACAAAGAGTAAAATTTAGAAATGGTGCTGAGTAACTTTGATACGAAAATATGATTGGTTAAGGGAAGGTAGGAGGGGGGTACTGTCAGATAGAAAACGACTGACTGGACAGTGGTAGTCACTGTACCATTCTCTGTGACATACCTCTAATGTTCCTTTGATTGTCCAAGTACACAAAGCTAGAGCTATCCAAACTTCACTCTGAAAATTAACTGTTGCATATTTCCAAATTAAATTGTCAATAGGGAGTCTTAAGGCGAGTTTACACGATCGTTTTTTCCTAAATGTTTTTTTGATATTGGACCGCGATGACGGGCAACAACGATCGTGTAAAAATTGCCAAATTGTTGAAAAAGTTTGTTATGTGACGTTTTTAATCCGCTTAATTGGCAATAATGATCCATCGTTGGAAATTTCATTTTGACCCCGGGTCAAAATAAAATCCCTAGCATCGTTTTTTTTGCAAAGGGGCCGGCAAATTCTGACGTCATGCGTAGCTCGGGGAGAGAATTTGGAGATCTTTTACTACGCATTGGCCTGAGAAAAATATAGATTTCAAGCTCTATGGACCACAATATAATGGGAAGGTTGTTTAAACGAGAGGGGGAGTAGTTGCAAAAGAACAAGGGTTCGGGGGTGACATATTTGTGGAACAGAAGTAAACGGAGCAGGAAGGCAAATTAAGCTGCTTGGGATGGGGTTGGGGGCTAGGGAATTCAATACTATTTCAAAGAATAGCCCGTTTTTTACAGATATTAATTGAGAATGAAAGGTTGATGCCACTGAAAAGCTGGACATACTATGTTCTGCAATTTCATTGGTATTATTAAAAAGTAACAAAGTAAGACAAACTAAACAGCAGTAAAATTCATAAGACAAAGGAACTGATTGTTATAATGAAGATACATATTAGCTGCAGGTACGAAGAATAAGTGTCCTTTTGAAATAATCCATTTCTCATTCTAGACACTTCAATTGACATGGGACCTCACCAGGAGCATAAAAATGTTCCTCATTTTTTCAGCTGCTATTTTATACACAAGTTTTCTTTGGGAATGGCCTGTTTGAATGGATTTGGCCGTCCCTTTGTAAAAAATGATACTTGATCCGGGGTCAAAATAAAATCTTCAACGATGGAGCATTATCGCCAATTAAGTAGATTAAAAACGTCACATAACAACAAACTTTTTAAACAATTTAGTCTTTTACACGATCCTTGTCCATCATTGTGGTCCAATATCGAAAAAACGATCGTGTAAACCCGCCTTCATGAGCGTCACTTGAACTTAAACCAATGTAACTTACAGACAAGGATGGATCCTGCATGCCTTGAGTGAATTTCACAGATTCTGTCGTGCATGATCTAACTGTTTCTGTTCTTCCTTCTCTGGAAAAGAGAGCAAGAAGAACACGTATATTATGTATTATGTAAGTATTGCGAGAGATCCCAGTGCTCATGTGGTAGGGTTGTCGCTCATGTGGTAGGGTTGTTGCTCATGTGGCAGGGTCGTTGCTCATGTGGCACAGTCGTTGCACATGTGGCACAGTCGTAACTCATGTGGTTGGGTTGTTGCTCATGTGGTGCAGTCGTTGCTAATGTGGCACAGTCGTTGCTCATGTCGTACAGTCGTTCCTTATGTGGTTGGGTGGTTGCTCATGTGGCACAGTCTTTGCTAATGTGGCACAGTCGTTGCTTATGTGGCACAGTCGTTGCGCAAGTGGTATAGTCGTTGCTAATGTGGCACAGTCGTTGCTCATGTCGTACAGTCGTTGCTTATGTGGTGCAGTCGTTGCTCATGTGGCACAGTCTTTGCTAATGTGGCACAGTCTTTGCTAATGTGGCACAGTCGTTGCTCATGTGGCACAGTCGTTGCGCAAGTGGTACAGTCGTTGCTTATGTGGTGCAGTCGTTGCTAATGTGGCACAGTCGTTGCTCATGTCGTACAGTCGTTCCTTATGTGGTTGGGTGGTTGCTCATGTGGCACAGTCTTTGCTAATGTGGCACAGTCGTTGCTTATGTGGCACAGTCGTTGCGCAAGTGGTATAGTCGTTGCTAATGTGGCACAGTCGTTGCTCATGTCGTACAGTCGTTGCTTATGTGGTGCAGTCGTTGCTCATGTGGCACAGTCTTTGCTAATGTGGCACAGTCTTTGCTAATGTGGCACAGTCGTTGCTCATGTGGCACAGTCGTTGCGCAAGTGGTACAGTCGTTGCTTATGTGGTGCAGTCGTTGCTAATGTAGTACAGTCGTTGCTCAAGTCGTACAGTCGTTGCTTATGTGGTTGGGTGGTTGCCCGTCGGGCAGGATCATTGCAGCTTGAGACAAGTGCTCGGACGTGGTGCGTCCTAGCGATTTTCATAAGAACTACATGAATGAAAAGTGAAACGGCAACAACTTGAAGCGGTAAAATTCCTACTTCCCCTGACGGCACACTATCCTAGAAATACAATACATGGAACCTAGGGTTGAGAATGGTGGCACAGATATGACGAGATACATTTGATGGCCAAACGAGGGGTGAACAACCACTCATCAAGACGAAGCAGAGACAACAAAGTATAGGGCAGTTTCATGGGCGACATCGCGACAACAAAAAGGAGCAATAGTTTTAACTCATCAAAAGTGGATTGGCTGGAGAGTAGATGGATGAGCCGCAAGATGGATGGACTGGTAAACAAATAGATAGACAGGTAGACAGGTGGGTAGATGGATGAATAGAAGGATGTATTGGGAATTTATAAATGCTAGATCAGACGGAAAGATAAAGAAAGGCTACAAATATACAATAATGACAAAAATGAAAAGGCAAGAATATTATTTAACTAGCAAAAAGGGAACGTTAGTTACAACAAGGTAAGGCGTGGTACGATACGAAAGATACTGCATGGCAGGTTACAATGTAAAATACAGCAGTTCATGATAGTACGTGGTAACCAAAAACATAAAACAGGGCAGGGTTTAGCGATGCTAAGGTAACGCAAGATAACGTACTACAATGCTAGACATAGTTTGGTAAAAAGGTAGCATTTTATGCAATACGAAGCGGATGGCAATTTGTCCCTGATTAAATTCCACCGTATATTATCAAATTCGAGGATTAGGTGGTCCGATGAGAAAGGAAGTAAAAATCAACGAAAAGGCACAATTAAAATTTGAACTGCTAAATCAAGGAAGAAAGGTACGAAGGGATAAATCCAGACAATGCCTAATTATGACAATGTCAAACTAGGTAAAATTAATGTAACAAACGTAGTGGGGCTGTCTATAGAACTAACGAAAACAAAAACGATATGTCCTCTTCTTTATACTATACAAATAACGAAACTATGAACATGCACCATGCTCATTAAAACTCACCTAAAAAGTCTAGTCATTGCTGACTCATATGTGAGACAAGGTCTTCCAGCATCCTACGTTACAAGAGGAAAAAAGTTATGCCAAGGACATATGGATAAATAAGCCGACAAAGCTGAACTCATTTTCTTAAGTGCCTTTCAAAACGAATAAAATTAAGCCGAGGTTCTCTTGTTGTATTTGCTCTGCATCAATACTGGGGGTTGAGCTTAAAAGTACGACAACCAGCATTCTATAGTTCATCTTAAAGTTTAATTTGTCAATGCATTTTACAAAACCTCATCTTTTAATTTATACCTTATACTGTTGCTCATCCTTTTCTGTATTTTTCCATCCCCTTGTACACTTTTCTTTGATTTCCCTTACCAAATTATAGCTTCATATCTCCTATTAATTGGTAATCGCTCCATCCTACCTTACACTACAAATTCGGCAGTGTTGCCCAACTAACATATATGATCCACGCGATAAACTTAATAGAAAATTTGTTAGAACACTTACTTTTTTAAAGTGGACAGATCTATAAAGTGCACACTATTATAAATTGTACGCTTACTAAAACGCGTATACTTCTATAAAGCGGACAATTCTAAAAATGCGTATACTTCTATAAAGCGGACAATTCTAAAAATGCGTATA
>JANTCA010046501.1:0-18682 GCA_024741275.1 Chironex yamaguchii
CAGCAAAATATCACCCAGAAAAATACCATTCATCAAAATTCCCTGCAGCAAAATACCAGTCAGCAAAATAAGATGCAGCAAAATACCATGCAGCAAAATACCATGCAGCAAAATACCATGCAGCAAAATAACATGAGGCAAATACCATGCAGCAAAATACCATGCAGCAAAATACCATGCAGCAAAATACCTTGCAGCAAAATATCATGCAGCAAAATACCATGCCGCAAAATACCATGCAGCAAAATACCATGCAGCAAAATAACATGAGGCAAAATACCATCTAGCAAAATACAACTCATCAAAATACCAGGCAGAAAAATACAACTCATCAAAATGCGCTGCAGCAAAATAGATTTGCAAAAATAGATGCAATCTGCCGAGAGCATTCCTATCTTTTAATTTGTGCTAATGGATTATTAACTCATATCATTTTACAATAATAGTATGAAGATATATTATAAATCAATTCCAAACTTTCTCTGAAGAAGTTAAAGGAAGAACTGCATTCCCAGTGAGGTACTTCAACTATCTTTTCGTGGGTTTCTACATACTTTAGTGCTTTTTTCTCCACATTTGATTGTAGTGCGCTCTTTAGAATGTAAAAATCGAGCCCATTTAAAATGAGACCTATGTGATTCAGGATTCTTTACCTTTCCTTTTCCAGTTTCTTATATTCCTTGGTGCGTTTCCTGATTGCACTTTGGACAGATCATCTCCAAACTCAACATCAGAATCAAACCTGAGAGACGTCCACAAGGTTCCAATCCATTGAAATGCCTTCATATCGACAGGCAGAAGGATGACACCATCAAGCAGTCCTTTTCGGACACACTCAGTGTACGTCATAAGGTAACCACATTTGACAACTTAAATGTGAAAGCTGACTCTGATGTGCTGGGTGATGTTATCTACAAAACTGGATAAGTGTTTCTGGCTCCTTCTGCCAGGTCACACAATGAACACCCAAGCTGAGCAGTCTGCAAAATTCCCATAGTAAAGGTCAACAGAAGCTTCGTGCAATGCAAGATAGCTAGCTAAATCAAGGCTGAAGAGCTTCAAGTGTGTGCTGACAGACATAACATGAAGAATTCCTACATGGGGTTGAAAGAAGTGTATGGTCCAACTTCTAATGATTCATTGCCTTTGCTCTACTCAGCTCAGTCAGGTCCACCCTACTTTCTGATAAAGAAGCAATTCTCCAAGGATGTGTTGAACATTTTGACAACGTTCTGAATTTACCATGAGCTGTGATGAAGCAATAAATTGCCTCCCACAGATGGCCAGCAAGTCCTACACTGTCCCAACATCCTAGTCAATGATCAAAGACTTAACCTAGAGGTGAAATTTACATATCTTGGCAGCACACTGTCCCAAACTGTGGTAATTGTGTGACTTGCAAAGGCCAGTGCAACCTTTTGGCAGGCTTCATTCAATCATCTGGAATAGAAGAGGCATCAGTCTTGAAATGAAGCTGAAGGTTTAGAGAGCTATCATTCTGCCAACACTGTTGTATGCGTCTAAGACTTGGACAGTCTACCAGTGTCATGCCACCTACATACAACCTGCCTTTGTAGACTGATATCCACACATTGGCA
Organism: Chironex yamaguchii; assembly: GCA_024741275.1. Lineage (NCBI taxonomy): Eukaryota > Metazoa > Cnidaria > Cubozoa > Chirodropida > Chirodropidae > Chironex > Chironex yamaguchii. The sequence goes on from JANTCA010046501.1 coordinate 1,599, forward strand.
AGATAGAATACCCGACACCAAAGTTCTTGCCTGTGCGAAGCTGCCCAGCATATACACCTAGTTGATGCAAAGTCAGCTCAGACTGCCAGGTCACATTGCCTGTATGTCTGGCCACTGTCTACCGAAGAGGTTGTTCTATGGCAAACTGAAACAAGCCAAGCACTCGTGCAGTGGGCAGAAGAAACTGCATAAAGATAACCTAAAGGCATCTTTCAAAGTCTTCAGCATAGATGCGGACAATTGGGAGAGAGAAGCTCGAGCGCACCGGTGCAGCTTGATTCATAGGGGTACTGCTGCTGAACTGTGACGTCAGGGGAGAAAGGTTCGTGCTGCTGATTCATCCATAGCAGCCACTCTCCCATCCCCCCACTGTCAACAAACCTTTCACACAAGGATTGGCCCAACAAGCCATTTGTGCACTCACAATAAACCAAACTGAAGTGGTTACAGGATTGTCATCATTGAAATCAATGGACAAACACACACATAATTTATGAAGTTGAGTAGAGTTGTTGTTTATTCAAATATCTCTAGTGAATAATTGACTGTTATAAACAAGAAAAATAAACCTGGCCCATATGAAAGTGGCTGCTGACCACACTGATGTGACCATTCTAGGAAGGTAAATTTAGTATGCAAAATGTAATGGCTGGTTAATTGATGAATGCTATGGGCAGGTGGCCATACTATAAAGGTGGCTGCTGAGGTGGGTTACACTGTATAAAGTTTGTCACACTTGGCTGATGAACTAAATGGCCCTTATGTTTGATTGTTATCGACAATATGCAGCCTATATAGCAACTAAATTTAACCAGAAGCAAAGCTATTACATAGACCAGGAACAAACCTTCTTCTTTTAAGGATTCTGACTTTCTTTTTCTTGTATTTTCAGAACTGACTTTGTGATTCCTGATCAATGGTTTAGTATTACCTATGAAGTAAATGATACACTTCATACAGCATTATTTTGATAACAAAGTGTTGTGAAATAAATTACCCTGGCTTCTTCAATGTATACAAATAATAATGAGACCATTTCCAGTATCTAAACACTTTTCATTAAATCCTAAATTACATGAAAATAAAATACACCTGATGAAAAACTGTATAAATGGCCAAAAGAATTGAGCAATGGTTCCTCTTGTAAAAGACTAATCTACATAGTCTGGTCTCTGACAACATGAATATCACAAAATATAGGAGTTGGGGGGGGGGATTCCACTCCCACCTAAAACCATAAGCCCACTTTTGGTTTAACTGGAAATGTTGGAACACAAATTTCAATTTTTATAAATAAATGTATATTCTAATTATCAATATTTAGGCAGTTTCTAATAGTGGACATAGGGAGACAAGATATAATAAAATTGGCAAAACACTTAGTATTAGTTAGCTCTTTTCCGAGAGGAGCTGAATTCATGTGTTCTCAGTTTTTAGTATTTCCATTGTCTCCATGCTTTAAGATAATGCTTAATTTTCCCCACCTTGTACATGGATTCATTAACATTATTGATTTATGATGGTAAACTATTTACCTCACTCATGAAAACAAAGCAGGAAAACTTAAAATCAAAATGACTGCATTTGTCAATGCTTCATTGCAAATATTCTCATTAGAACAATCTTTTTGAGGTGCAATACTTGAAAAAAGCATTGAAAATTTGCGGCACTGAGCTAAAAACATACTTAAAAGCTTTTTTCATCTGACACTCTTCAGAGTATGAATCACCAGTAAGGAAAGTACATGTATATCGCAACCTATTTATGTGAAACATGTATCAAGACTAGCCAATTATAAACAAGAAAGGAAACAAAGAACAAGAAAATGAAGACTTGACTACAGATTTTTTAACTTGGACTCTTCCAATAATGTCTTGTTTCTTCATTTTTGCAAAAATTGAAGCTAAATTACAATGCAGCCTATTAGAAATTTTTCACAAAAATGGGTTATGTCATGAAATTTATGATCAGATTTGTCCTATAAGTTCTCAACCTCCATGTATGTATGGTTTACCTAAAACACGTAAGAGCAATACTCCACTTAGGCCTATTTTATCCATGATTGGTTTTGCTCATCACAAATTGGCTAAATGGCTTTCTAACCTTTTAGAGCCAGTGTTGAAAATCTACAGCAAAACCTGTATGAAAGATACCATCACTTTTGCAAAATTCGTTCAAAATCTCAAAATTGATTCACGTGAGGTGGTTATGTCTTCTTTTGACATAATCAGCCTTTTCACAAATGTTCCCCTTGATGAGTCTATAAAAATATGTGCCGATGCTTTGTACAGGGGAAAGGTTGAACAGCCTTCCATCCCAAAGGAGATCTTTGTTGAGTTAATGGAAAATGCTACTTGACGTGTTAAATTCAATGTTAACAAGACAATGTATCAACAAAAGGACGAGGTGGCAATGGGTAGCCCCTTGGGTCCAGCATTGGCAAATATTTTTGTCGGCTTTCATGAGGAACGTATCCTAAAAGAAAACAACCAAAAGTTGTCTGTTTACTTTCGGTATGTTGATGACACCTTTGCCATCTTCAAACAGAGCTGGAATGCAGCTGGTTTTTCCAAAAACGCAACCAGTTACATCAAGATTTCAAATTTACAGTTGAAAAGGAACAAGATAGTTTATGACCTTTTCTTGATATTTTGGTGGAAAAGCCCGACACTAAGTTGTTAACAACAGTTTACTGAAAAGCTACTTTTATAATATCTAGTCTAATGCCATCTTTGTTAGCTTCAGATGAGATCTTGATAGCTTTCTCTGGGTCAAAGTATTGAAATACTGGCTCAGAGCTTATGATTCTTTTTAACTCATTCCAGGCCTCTTCTTGTTCTCAGTGCCACAGCCAGCAATTTTTCTTCTCTAGTAGTTTGCAAGGGGTGCCGCTACCCTGAAGCACTCCGGCATCCACTTGGCCAGGTATGTAACCATACCAAGAAATCTTTGGAATGCTTCTCTTGACTATGGTCTAGGCATATTGCTGATAGCAGAGATTTTGCCTTCATCTGGTTTGACTCCTTTATCGGTATGTCGGTCTCCTAAAACAAAGAATTCTTGAAATTGGCATTTTTTCTTCTTGAAGGTGAGGTTGTTTCTTTTAGCTGCTTCTAAAAACTATCTTAGTGCTATGTCATGTTCCTCAAAGGTCTTTCCCCTTCTTTTAAGTGACCACTAATGAATTTACCCACTCTGTTGGCTAACTGACTTTGGTGATGGCATCTAGCTCTTCCATCTGTTGCAACTCCTGTCTTAGTAGTTGTGTGAGTGCAAAAGGTACTTTTTGACAGGCATTAATTAATACCAATTAACATACCTCAGCTTGTGGCTTTATTCCCGCCTAGTAGTGGCATAGTTTTTCCAGGAACCACCATGAAGGGCATCTGGTGGATTTTTGCTTTACTGATAACTGGAAGGATGCGCTTTCCCCTGACTGGGATGGGATTATCGTCGTTTGCCCTTAGCCTTTGGACAGTTGGAAATATTTTAGCCTCTGGGGCAGCTCTCTGTAAATCTTGTTCAGAGATTATGTTTGCCTGGGCTCCTCTATCAACCTTAATATTCAATTTGTTCCCTGATGTACACAGAGGGATTATCCAATCACCTTGTGGTGTTCCCTGGTTGAGTGCATCAACTGTCACTATGGGTATTCTGAAAACAAACTCATCATCTGTATCTGTAGTGTTATCATCTACATGATCAGCTTGGTAAACTCTCCTTGATTTACCATGACACTTATTACACCGTTTACCATAAGCAGGGCATTTCATGGATGCATGATGTGATCTGCATCATTGCCAATCATGTTCCTAGTTACTCTTTGCTTTCTCAGGGTTGTGATGTGATGGCTTCTGGTCCCTTTTTTTTATTGTTTTCTTAGGGGATCCGCCATTGTGCTTAGTATTCCAATTGTGCTTGGTAACATTACATTGATTTTACAAATGAATCTTTGGTTACAACATACATATGCAATAATGAACTTCCAATGCAAGAAAATGAACCATAATTTCTATTTAATTTTTTTTTACCTTTGATCGCAACCTGCAAGGCTTAAAACCACTACTAGGCAGGTAGCTATAGGATCAGCCAGCCGACGGCTTCTAACAGTTTCCTTGTATCAATTTTCCTCACATGGATTTCCGATCCCAGAACCTCCTGATCAGAGCACAGTACTCTAACCAATCCACCACTCGCCCACAGTGAACTTGTTAGGTACAGCAGTGGTCTACTAGAGAAGACAGTTATCTTGCAAGTCATGGGTGGCAAGTTCAAAACCCTGTCACCACAAAATAAAAAGGGGCAACAGGGGCCATTTTAAGAAAGAGTTCACTTATTAGGACATTCCCTAACCTTGGCATGAGAACCAGTTATGCTTGTCAGCAATTTAAGTATTTATTTTTATTTTACTTAAGTTTAAGCTTCATTACAATACAGGGAAGTTGTAAACTGAAACATTATAAACTTCCATTTACTTGAAAACTAGCTTTTAATGATGATTCTTAACAAATTGGCGATTGGTGTTTCATAAATGGATAGAGTATCAATTTGAAAATGGCAAATGTTTGTGGGCATGTAAATGTTTGTGTTTTAACGTAATGTAACTATGTCAAGTGGAAAAGGAGTCACTTAGCAAGGTTTTTAATGTTTTTGCATAGTCTTTATTATAGCATTCAGCATGTCTCATTTGATGCCAAGTTCTGCCATGTTTAACAATATAGTAGCAACTGCAATAATGACTGAGGGTCTTACAATTTGTATGTTAAATTTGAAAAAAAACCAGTCACTACCCAAAGGTAATTCATTTGTAATATATAGTAATACAGCATCATCACGGTGAATTAACCGTCCTTTTAGTGAAGTGTTAGGCATGTCATAGATCTGACAGTGAATCTGGTACATATGACATCTTGCTGTTATGGTTCACATTTCTCATTTAGACCTGCTTACATTCCCATATTGAATTGTGATTTGATAATTCATTAAGTTAAGCAGATAACTAGCAGCAAAAATAAAATAATTCATGCAATCACAGGTACTCTTATGAAATATGGTTGCAAATATATAAAGTTATTTCTAATAATTATCCCTCCACAGATTTATTGTGTACTGTTTATGGCACGGTGTCAACAACTTGGTGTCATGCCTAAAATTGATATCTACTTTAGGCAACACTCCTCATCAAGTGTACTTTGGGAGAAAATATTACCTCGGTTCTTTCCTTTATAAAACCATGGTTGTTATAAAAATACTGTGTTATCAGTTGCTTAAATATCACAAATATGACTGCTAGCACTCAAAATCCTGTTAAAAAGTCGTACTCTCCACTACGTCAAGACTGAATATTTTGCCACGCCCTTCGGATGAGTAAGGGAGTGAATTTTCTTCCGACCTCCATTTAAAGTGTCAATTAAAAATGGTTTTTTTCATCAGTCTACCTAAATTACGACCAAAGCCAGAAAGCTACGTCTTATGTTACAATGACTGACACATAACTCATGCGCAGGTGTGTACATCCTTGGCACAATAAATGCCTGGTATGCAGCATTGTCTGCTATGGTAACCCGGCATCAACTGGAATAACAGTTTCTTGTCTCTTCTAAAAGGCACGTCAACGATTACACAAACCTTTCATACTTACATTTTACTACTAATATTCAACAAAATTGTAACAACATCACTATTTATCAATTTGACATGAGATATCACACAATTAAATAAAAACGATATCCTGCAGTCTAGTAAATAGTAATATTATAATACTTGTAGTAAACTGAAGCCACTGATCAGCATGTTACTTTTAACTTGAAATATGCATGGAGTAATATATTCAAAAGGAAGGTTCAAAGCACAGAGATAACTAACACTCACCTATTACAGTTTGCACTGCGTCATCTGAGACAAACATAATGTCAACCTGTTTGAGAGCCATATTTGTTTCCAAAATTTTTTCGCGCCAAGAAAGCCTCGTTACCATCAATCGAAATAGAGTCGACGAAATTCGCTTGTTCAATAAATACCAGGCATAGTAAGCAGTCAGTTACAAAAATCTTAGCGTCGCAAGGGGAATTAAAACATGTCGAAATAGCGTATGGAGGTTTCAAACAACCCTTGTTATAACCCTATTATCATTATTTTTCAATTAACAGGAATTTTCCCCTGTAAAATGGTAACTGGATTATCTCTCACTAGCACTGTAAAGGTTTCATTACCCAAAAAGTGATCCAGAATCCAGGATTTCATTCGGATCATCTCTAAAACTTAATGGGGTATAAAATGGATCAAGACTGATCATCTGAATTCTTTCATGAGGATTCGTTTAGTAGGTTTTGTGTAATCCTGCTGACAGACAAACAGACAGATAGACAGATAGCGATTCGGATCACCACCAAAAATTAATCATCTTTAAGTTAGCCCATTTTTGACCTATCCTGAAAATTTCGTTAAAATCCGTCTGTAACTTTTTGAGTTATTTTGCTAACAAACCAACCAATTGACAAATTGCGATGAAAACATAACCTCTTTGACGAAGGTAATTATATCTCTAAAAACCTTATATCTGAGCTCTTGTAGTGCATAGTGACTGTTCCAGAGTGTTGCAAAGGGCTGCAACAATCAACTGTTATTGTCGGAAAGTCAACTTTGAGTCTCCTAAGCTTCGTCATAATGCACCTTTCATTAAACAATATGTTCAAACATTCCACCCCACAATGGAGCTAGTGGTAGATTAAACCTCCATTAAAAGATATGATCATTAACGTACTTTTAGACTTTAGAATGATTTTACAAATCATTTAAGTTAATAATTGGAGTTTTAAAGGTTGCTGCATTGACTAAAATTGCTAAAGAAGGTGCACCAAATCTGGAACAGAATTTATCAAAACTAATCTTAAAACGACTTTGCAGTCACGTCCTTCATAAGTAATAAACATACAGCTCGTGTAAATGCACAAGTGAACAATGCTATATAACATGTAATGGTCCAGCAAAATCTACTCACGTTATTTCATAGTGTCTTACTTGCTTTACACGGTATGCTGGTAATGGGGCTACTGCTTCTGGTGATAAATTACGATAAACATGCAGGGTAATATCTGCATGTTTCCAGCTGTCATAACATCATAAGAGACCTTTGCCATCTATTCTTGCTCCCAGATTAGTAACAATGTCCTCAAAACGTGGGTCTGCAGCTATGTTTATCTGCACTGACTTAATCCAAATGTTCAAGGCTGTTGAAAACCATTGTATCTCTTTTCTAGCAGCATCTCTTGCATTGTAGTTACTGTCAGCAGTCTCTGGCAATGTCCTGTATGTTGATATATTAATGACGGTTTCTATGTCTGCAGAAGACTCTCCTTTTGTCACTATAGTGGGTGCTCTTTTTCCCCTTTTGCACAATCATCAATGTCTAGATTAGCTGACTGGGCTAGAAAGGGGTCCTCTCCTTCTTTTAAATATGGTGGACACTTCCACCACAAAACAGAGTCCATTACGTGTTGTCTTAAAACTTCCCTTGTACCAATGTCAGCTGGATTTAAGTAGGTTAGACAATACATCCACTGTGCATCTGGTACCAAATTGTGAATTCTGTTGACTCTTTTAGTTACGAATAGGTTCCACTGCCCTCGATTTTGTAACCAGTCAATTACACTTTCGCTATCGAGCCATAAGTACACCCCTCTGATGTTCCAGTCTATTAGGGCATTTCTGAAATTATGAACAAGAATGGGCAGCATCCTAGCCAACATCAATTCCAAGTGCGGTCTTGTCATGGGCTTGAGAGGAGCAAGACGTATCTTTCATGTAAGGAACCCTGTATCTACTAGGTTCTCTCGTCTCTGACCAAATAAATAGCTGCGCAGTATGTACTGCCGCTAGCCTCTCCAAATCCATGGATATATAGGATCATCCTTTACTATTTTTATCACCATTTGAAGTACTTCATGCCTTTCCAATTTCCTGTGTTTTTTCCCCATTTTCCCTATGCTACTTATCTTCTGAGGATAAATCATCATCCCTATCGGCCCCCCTCTTGCATAGTCCTTGAAGGAACAACCTGGGTTGGATGTACACGGGTTCCCTCAGCCACAGAAGGTCAATGCTCTTTGCCAATGTTCGGAGCACTGTCCTTCTGTTCAAATGTTACTCTCCCAATTGTGGGGAAGCAAACATCATGCTTAGACAACTCAACAGTCCTAAAAATCATGGACATCCATTCTAAGTTGTTGTTTTTCCATTTCGTCAAGTGAAACCCACCTTCCTTGAATCATTACTGTAGTTTCTCTTTTTTGCTACTAACCCACAAGAGTATCTGCACCACAAACAATGTCGTCCAGGGCATTTTTAACATTAAAACTGGGGGGCAATTGCACTCCTATCCCTAATCTTTGCCCCCCCCCCTAAGTTATGATCTTTTTAACCTAAAATACTATCCTTTTTAAATAAGATTTTTTAAGAAACAGAACAATGCCCTAACCTCTGGGTAAGACTAAATGACATCTTTTAAAAAGGCAAGTGTAAATAAATGGAATACGTGTTCAGTCATGCTTAATTTGCATTCATTGGAGACAGGTATGGAGACAGCTCAAATATACTGAAAATTAATTTGACAATAAAGTAATTAAAGAGCAAGGTAGAAATGACAAGATCTAATAAGCATACTCTAGTGTACTAGGATAGGATAATTTGCCTATAGGACCACAAACCAAGATGTTGTAATCCAGAAGTTCAATGTGATGAAAGACCCACCTTATTTTCATGGTGTTGAGGAGAAATGGATCAAAGAGAATGGCTCCTTAGTCATCTTTTAGAAAAAGACTATTCCATGAGGATACTGCACTTGTTAAGAATATGTACGGGGTTTGTTCAGTATTTTCTGTCTGCCAGTCCCGTCATATTACCTAACAGTATGACAGGATGAAAGAAGTGTTTCCACATCCAACATTATATATTCAAAGCCGAGAACATCAACACATCAAGCAACATAAAGAAGTAGACTGCTGATTGCATGGAATGGTGTGCCAACTTCACAGCTTGACCCAAAGCCAGCTATAGCAAGATTTTTGAGAAGAAGGATCATTGTGAATTAAGGCCAAGTGTAGAAGCTTAAAACAATTCGTTTTTTATTCATTTATTTATTTATTTGATTTTGATTTTATGTAATTTTGACGTCCCCCCATTGCGCCAAATGTTTTGGCATGCTTTCTAGTCCATCATACTAACATGTCCCTGTCCAAGTACTTGCTCTCCCCCTAAAATTTCTCAGAAAAGGTCTTAATGTCATTCACGTACAAACTATTCTAATTCAATCTATGTCAAAGCTGTGAAGGCTCAGAATTTGTGTTCTTATAGTTCTTCATATGTCATAGGTATCGTACATTTTAAAATATATGGGCTTGGTCCTGTCCCAATAAGTACCTCCTGGAATCGACAAGGCTTGGCCCTGAGTGGATATTTACTAGAGTTGGGAGTCCACAAGAAAAGCAAGGCATCTCAATCTTTTTCATCCACTTCAACCTGCAGAAAGGCTTTGGTTAGTTTTCCAATCAACATGCGCCAGTAAATTCTGGATCGAAACAAAACATCATACAAAAAAGGATTCGGTTATGGCCCCATGTGCAGGCATTCATTTAAGAAACGATCGCATTTTTACCCTTTCACAGAAACATCAAACACAATTCAAACTTTTGTAGACTCTGAATCCTTTCTCACTACCGGCTGATGAAGGATATATGTAACTCTAGGCCCTGTTGGAATTGTGGTCCTTCCTCAATAATGCCATCTTCTAACTGATCTTTCATGGTCTTGACATAAGCCTCCTTTACTGATGGATTGTGATGCAACCTTCATAACTGAGACTTGAGCATGTCTTCTACCAGCTTTTTGTTCTTTGGGAGACTAAAGTTACCCTCTCTCCATGGCAGTTTAATAGAGTATCTCTCTTCAGTGCACTGAATCTCATCACCGAATGCTTGATGTACCACATCCTCCTCTCTGATCACAAGAGAATTTAAATTCCACAAACGATCTAGGTCGGCCTTTACTGATGGTACCTCAGCAATAACTAAATTTACTGGACAACATCTCCTTTCCCAGTTTTACTAATACTGCCACACCAATCAGAGTCCATACCAGTGATGTTTTCATAGCTGCAGGCTCCCTTGGTCTCCCCTTACGCATCTCTCCCGTCAAGATTTCTGGTAGATACTATAGTCCAATCAACATCTCAACTTTTAACTGTTCTTCTGGAAGCTTATCATTGAATGCCAAGTCCATTAAGTGATCATTTTGTTTCTAAATGACCTTTGGGTGTAGATTGGCTACCTCTGCAATGACGGGTAATGTATGTACTATCACGTTTTTACTAAAGCTGCTGCTTTCGTTTTCCAGGAATAAGTTACATAACACCGACTTTATGCGGTTTCTCACTTTTATAATCCCTTCAATCTTGTACACATCCTCTTGGATCTTACATCCCAGCTGCCTTAGCAAGCCCCTGTTCAAAAAATAAAGCACTACTTCCTGCATCCAGCATGGCCCTGCATGTTCTAACCTGATTTCCATCAGGGTTTCTAACCTTTACAATGTCAGTCTGGTAGACAATTGTCTGGTCTCAGTTAAACAGTAGTGTGCTTTGTGGTGTCCTTTGATCATCTGCGTCACAAATTGACTCATAATGATTTGATGTGCACACTTTACATTTACTTTTATGTCAAGAGTCTCGTATATGATGACCTTTTCCCACACATGCAAAGCATTGCTTTTACCTTGGAAAATTTTCTTTCTTTCGTCCACAGACAAAATCTCCCCACAATCTTCAGGTTTGTGATTTTTTAAGGCAATAAGAGCAATGATTGGGTCCTTCACTTACTATCAGTGAACTCCCAGTTGAATTCCCAATCATCTTACTTAACTTTTGGCTCTCTCTTAATTTGGCTCTCGTGCTTATCCATCTGGCAACATTCCTCTACAATTTCAGAAAGGTCTGCCAGTGCAGTCTAAAACTCTTGCAATGTCATTGGCTTGTGCTGATCTCTCCTCCTTTCCGCAATTTTCATCCCTGTCTGAAGAGGTAATTTACTCATCAGTTTGAGGACCATTGTCCTGTAATACTCGGAGTCCTTAACACCAACTGTAACAATTCCCCGCTTATGAACCTCTATTTTGAATAGATTGCTTTAAGACCCTTTCCATCCCTGTTATCAGGTACTCCTGGAAGCTCTTCTGATGCCTTAAAGTGAGCAGCCTGAATTAAATCATCTCTTCCTTAGCGATCCTCTAATAATCCAATTGCACTTTCATACTTCTCTGGAGTTAGTTCGAGTGGGCCCGCCATTGCTGCTGGTGTTCCCTTCTGGTATCCCTTTAAGTAGACAAACCTGTCCACAGTACGCAATGAACAATTATCGTGAATGGTTGCCTTAAACTGCTGAAAAAACTTCATTTCAGAAGATCTCCAGCAAACTTTTTTAATTTGAACTTCGATTATTTAACATTTCCCTGAGTAATGCTATTTTCTGTTAGTGTCTTCAAAGCTCCCATCTTTTCATCTAATTTTGCTATTGCATTATCACAATGACTAAAATGAAGCTTGTATTCCTCAACACGGTCTGTTTTTTCCAATACTGAAATTTCTGCTGCTTTCATGGCCATTTCCAGATCGTGAATACTCTTTCCAATTGTTTTGATCTTTGAATTAAAAGTCGTTCTAAATTTTCTGCATCCTTTGATGCTAATGTTTTACGAACCAAACTACAGCCATTCCCATTTCATCCTCTGCTTCCAATGATCTCTCTTGTGCGTTTTCATCCATTTATACAGGGGGCTGTTTCATACCAAATGTTGAATCAAGAGTACTTCCTTCAGTTTCCCAGTATCCATGTTCGCACAAATCCAGCTATCGGTGGACCAAATGTCGTGAAACACACGCCTGTAACTCGGCTATCTAAATAGAGTAATGTAATTATGAATATACAATCTGATCTACTGAATCTAGATCTTCTGAATTTACAGCAAAAAATGAAGTATAAATATACATGTAATACAATAGGTTTTAGGTATTTATAACATTACAACATTATAGGGTAAAAGCTATATAAACTGCAACTTATGAGTCAATATATCATTTGGTGTCGCAAGGAAAATAGCCTTGCATCGGCAGTTAAAATTTCAACATGCTAACGATTTTTTTAGCATGGTCATGATATTTGGCAAGATTTCAATTGCAGACGGTGTTCTGATATCATTTATATAAAACGGCGTTTTCTTGAAGACTGATAAGAGTTCCACCCAAGAATTTGCATTTGTGAAACAGTCACTTTTTTCTCTCCGTCCGTCCCTGAATCATAATGATATGGTATTTTCTTGGCTTGAACTACATGTTTCATAGAATCTATGACTTGACTATATCTAATGTTCATTGTTTCAAACATTTCTGGTGAATGACGAATATTGTGATTAATGACATATGTGCTTTTACGCAGTATACTGTACAGCATACGGCTTACAAGCATGACGATGAATTGCACACTTATTGCATTCATTATTTTGGTTTTGAGCAAAGAGTTTCTGACGACAAACTACCTTTGTATTTTGTAGATATTTTCTGAGGAATTCAGTATTCAACATGCAAGCTGCACAAGTCCATCCAAATTCTGATGCTAACACATGATTGCGCTTCTTTTGTGTGCCTCTTCTTATAAGAAAGGGAATAAAATTTAAAAATTAATAAGGAGACTAGTAAATGTAGGTTTGCGATATGGGAGGGTATTAAAACCGTTAAAACTATGCCATAAATGAATGTCCAGAGAAGGTAGTCGGCAGTTATTTCAATTCGTTCCAATTCGTTTGCAAAGGCAATGTTGTTGTGATTAAGAAAGTAAGATGATTTTGAGATGTTGTTTTCTGAAAGTAGCCATGTTAGGTTCTCATTTACTTTATAATTTGTTGCTTTTCAATCTCAGTTGGCACAAAATGAAGATGTGGATTACATCTAGGGCGCCATAGCCACGGGGACAGCGAATTGCTCTTTGTGAAGCATTGGTTTTGGAGAAATGTTAATCCCATATAAGGAATTTTTTATATATATCTAGATCATCCGCAATTACATTAATGGAACGATTTCTTTTCCTGTCAACATTACGATCAACATATGTTCAGAGGAGATGCTTAGCACAATAGGCCTATGCTAAACAACAATTCCTGATTTGTTTCTGTCCTATCTTTAACACTGTAGTCGACAAAATGCATTCAGGGTTAATAACGTTCCTTAATGGTAATGGAGAGTATATGTGAGTTAGATGGAAAACTTCAACAACTAGGCTGTGATGTACAAATTCCAGCAGTATATCCTCTAAAAAGAAATCTCTTTACAGCTGGAGATATTTCTCTGAGCCTATGTTCCACCAAAGCTTAGTTACATCCATCTTAAACCAGAGTAATCAAATTCCTCGAAAGCAACAGCTTATGAAGGTTTGAGAAGTCCACCTAGAAGCCAGTAGAACTCTACAAAGCAGTACAGAATGCTATAGAATACAGTAGAACATTAGAATCTTTTAGAACAAACTAGAGTCAAATGGAAATTTCTATAACCTTCATGTAAATATTGCATCAGTACTGAGTAAACCTGGACTTTTGGGGTTTTTTTGTTTGAGCCCAGTAAGGCTCAATTTGCCAGTATAGCAAGTGTTAGTTGAGGATTACCAAGTAAATGTATCAGGAGAATCATGAGGGAGGACTGTGAAGTAAGTACATACCTTTTTATCCTCTTATTGCCCGTTATCACGCCTATTTTGAAGGGAAATCGTCCGCGGATATTTCTGTGGAGATGTTTAGGCGCCAATTTCTGTTGTTGGCATTCATGGGGAATGCCTTTAGAAATGGAGCCCTAACTCCTCAGGAAGGCATTCCCGGACCACGAATCACCCCTTGGGGCACTCGTTAATGTACGGGGAGTCTAATAATACATAATATACCCCCTAAACCCCCAAACAAAAAACCCGACAGTCCAGGTTTGCCCAGTATTGTTCCTGGAGCACAGGGAAGATTTCTAGAGGTATCTAGATATACATAACACGTTTTAGAAGGTTGTAGACGTCCACAACAGTTTCAACAGCAAACATTAACACTATAAGGTACCCTTTCTGCGGTTACTGCCCTTGCCGCATCACGAAGCATCCGGCGCCCCAAGATTTCATCAAGAGCTTTCGGTGAGTTAACATAATGTACATTCACAATATGAATTCCTCTAAAGGCTTCAGTGAAGCAATTTCGTGTAAAGAACATTTCCATTGCGAGGCTACATTAGTCGAGAGCGGCTAAAGCAATAGGAAGTCATATATGTTGGCACTACTCACGTGGACTTCTGGCGCGATAGGATTCAAACCATTGATGCCTTGTATACACTTGCCAAGGTTTATCAGTAGTTCAAAAAAACAAATAAGCAGGAGTAAAAAAGTTACCTTAACACAAAATGAGTGACATCGAGGAGCAGATCGCTGCGATAGTCAACATGGCTTCAAAACTCTTTCCTCGTCTTATGCCAGAATCATATTGTTCACACACGACAATACGAACGGTGAGTTTTAATGTAGCTACTTGAATTGAGCGTGACAAATAGAAAGAAAGTAAAAATCCACATGAATATCAACGTGTGGACGTATGTTTCTCTTGTATATTCCTTCGTTTCTGTAACGATATTTGTAGTGTAGTGATAATAGAAGTGTGGAGTCCGGTAGACCGACTCCGTTTGATTTCTCTAACCACGAAGAAGAGAGGACCTTAGAGTACCCCGTCTACAGTAGGTCCTGCTAAAATATGTAAAAAACCCTAAGAAAGACAAGCTAGGACCAGTGTCCCTGGAGCTTCGGCATTGATATCGTCATTAAGCAGCCTCCATATAGTTGGTCTACTGATTTTCGTCTTAAACATTTTAAATGTTAATTTGTCACAACTGCGAGTCCATTCATTCACTGAATTGCAAATATTTGGGTGTATGTAGGTAACAGCATTGCCTGTATTAAGTAATTCCTCAAAATTCTGGCCCTCGAATTGTCTCTGTGACCTGAAACACAAATCAAAACACAAGTCACATATGAGCACCAGAGTATCACCATAGACCTACATATATAAATTTCTTCCTGTTTTACCTTTTAGAAAAATAATTTTTGTTGTAAACATCATCAAAGACATTTTTAACTGTATTGAGGTTTCATTGATATGATTGTAAATGCTTGGGGTTTTTGTGCTGTTAAATACTCATGTCGCATAGGAACATAAAAATATCACTGTATTCCTAAACATAAGCACAACATTTGTTGTATCAGTTGTTAATATTTCGCAGGATGAGACTGAAACCATTGATTCATACATAATATTTAGGACATATGTACTAGTTAATAGTAGGCGTTATTGTTTGTCTGTGTCTAGATTTAGAAATCTTGTATAAGCATATAAACTTACATGGTTTGCTCAGTAATGAGAAGACAATCTATAAATAGTTTTCTACTCTTAATTTGTGGCTTAGCTTGAGAACAGGAAGCATTTGATGAATGGAGACTGGATGGGATGGATGTGTTTGATACAAAGCTTACGAGATGCCGTTCATATGAATGATACCTTACCCTTGTCATGTTGGACAGTGTACATGTGTATCACATGAGGTTGCTTCTGGTACACTAAAAAATTTGTTAGTGAACAAATAACAAAAACACTTAACTAGCTGTCCTTCTTTACTCCTTTATCTTTGATATCTTTTTGTGTACTAATGAACTGGCCACTACACCATCCAACTATATTATAAGATAATGTAGAGAAAAATACAGGATTGCCAACACAAAGTAAGTTTTCACGCCTGACACAACAATCTCTTAACTTTTTCGTATTATAAACCAACAATTTATACTTAGAATTGACAAACTAATTACACAAAACAAATCTGAAAACTAGGTAGGCCAAATGTGACAGCCAATAAAATAACTAGAAGATAGAAGAAAATAACACAATTGGTCAATTCCTGCTGCATGCCTGGTCAACTCTCAACAATACATACAATATATCCAAGGAAACATATACAACAATGCCTACCTAAATGCTTTTGCAGTTTCTTGTGATACCTGTGTGGTTAGTGGACTTATGGAGGCTGCATTCATTTTTTCACATTATATTAGATGATCGGTTATTTGAAGTGAGTTGTGTTGTCTAGTGTTGATGTTCAAGCTGAATTAAGTTTATCATTTAGCATGGTACAATCTTTTCTGAAATAAATACTTGAAGTACATTTTACTTCTGTTAATTTATCATCATAACTATCATCCATCAGGTTGCTTGGCTGTGGACAAGCAGCTGCCAACCTCTAAGTTGAGTCTTTCAGAAGCTCCTGCATGCCTTATTCTATCCTTCCTCTTGTTGTCCTTAAAACTGGCTGGTGGTCTGCTTCTTGCTCTCCTTTCATATATCTTTCCTTGCCAAATGATCTTCAAGCTATCCTGTGTTTTTATGGCCATATGGCCAAGGTATGTCAGTTTGTTCCTTTCTTTGATGTTGACTATTGATATATTAAGTTTAACTTCCTTAAGGAACCACTGGTTTATCTTTATATCCCTCCATGAAATTCTGAGCACCCTTCTTCATACCCACATTTCAAATGTTTCTATTCTTCTTTTGTCCTCTTCTTTAGGCATCTAGCTTTCTTTTCCGTAAGTCACAGTTGGAAACACTAGGCTCTGGACCATTCTGACGCTTTTTATTTGAGAGATACATCATTTTCTTCCATCATATTGTTGAGCTTGATCATCTTTGATGTCCCCAATTCTCATTCTCCACCTAATTTCCATGGAGCAGTTTCCTTTTGTCAGTTATCAATTACCCAAGAAAGGGGAAACTGTTCACCATCTCAATCTTCTCATCAGTGGCAGACACTTTACTGACTATTAAGGGGGGGGGAGGGGATGAATCTTCAGCTGGAGTAAACTGGCAACAAAGCTTTGAAACATCCACTCACTCTCACTCATGTTAGATTCTGTCTTAATACTTCAGAATCAAGAGTATAGATCCAATGAAGACGATACTTGTAGTTTCTTAATAAT
>JANTCA010046512.1:0-18681 GCA_024741275.1 Chironex yamaguchii
TTCATGATGAAGATAAGGACTGAGACAATAAATGACTCCTTGACTGCAGAACTAAAAGAATCTCTTACATGTAGGGTACTTAACTTTACAGCAAATGAAAGAGAATAAAAAGTTAAGGAAGAACGGTTCCTTTTATATATATATATAAGATGTGACTATACGCACCCTTTATAATTATGATAATTAATGCGGTAACACAGGGGATCATAGTTCAACAGTATGCAAAGCTGGATGGGAGAAGATGGAAAATGTAGACGGGGGTTACCGTAAACACTCTTTTTCCCAAGACAGACGACAGTGGTACACCCTGTCGCCAAAAGATATTTATGATATGTACTTGTTTTATGACTACTTTAATTTTTTATTAACTACATTAGCTGGTAATTTTACGTTTTGTGACATGTGTGCATAGCTTTTGTTGTCAATAATTTTTATCCCAGTTTTGAGTGCTTATCAACACATTTGCTGCTATTTTCCTCGTCTTTTTAGTGGTGGAGTTGGTCGAACGGGTGCTTTTATTGCATTATGTAACTGCATTGAACGACTCAAGCTTGAAGGCATTATTGATCTATTTCAAACAGTAAGGCAGCTTAGAACACAACGACCCGCTATGGTTCAGACTATCGTAAGTATATGCTCTTAATATGATGTAGGATTTGATTACTTTAAAAATGTATACGTGCATTTATCGTGGGTTCATTGCCGAGTGGCTAAGTGACTGATTGTGTAGAGTGTTTGCTGTGATCAGGAGTTTTTGGATTCAGATCCCTCTCAGCTCCTTTAAAACGTACTCGTATACCACGGTATCCACCCAACCCGTGTGTGCAAAATTGGTATGACGAAAGTCTTCATAAGCCTTCTGATGTGTGCGCTAGCAGAAAACTACATAACATTGTTAAGATGTAAGTTGCCATAACTTTCAGTTCTCGTAATATATAGTGGATGCATATAAGACTCATTAGTATAACAAAAATATTCTTTTGAGATAACAGATACTTTGAGTCAACGCCTTTTTTAAATCGTGTCGTATTCCCCAGTGTAGACTAGATTTCCTGTTAATCAGAGTTGATATTGTGCCCATTGTGCCTACCTATACAACAAGTGGAAAGGTTTTTCTACATTTAAGTGTCGATTTTACATTAGTTAGTGTAGAAAATGCATATCACAAATGTATGTAACAAATGTTGTTTCCTATTCCTTTTAGGATCAATACTATTTTTGCTATCAGGCATTGAAGGATTATCTAGATTCCTTTGATTTGTATTCAAATTTTGCATGATCATTAACATTGTACGGAGTGAAAAGCATGCTGCTGATCAACACGAAAGAATACGTTGTGGTAAATATGCTACACTCTACGATATCATAAGGAAAGGATGTTTTTTCAAATGTGAACTTTTTGCCTGGCATTTTCATACTAATGTTTATACCATCATAGTCAGACTTATGCAATAATTCAGTTTTTCACGAGTTGCTATCCTTGTATGCTTTTTGGTGGCTCTTCGCAGACGCAAGATCCAAAACTGTTCATTCTGAATTGTACGTTAATCACGTACATAGAGCAAATTTCTTGTTAACTCATAATCCTAGGACCCTTGAAGGATGAAACTGTAGTTGGCGTAAAAGGAGAAAGTCAATCCTTGGAAATCCGTGTTGTCGTTACACCAGAAAAGAGAAATCAGACTATTCCTTACGATATTGTTCATGTTGTGGTTTCGTTTGAAGAAGAGATGTCCATGTATGTCTTCCTATTGGCCATTCGACGCTTAATTGGGACAACGACGTATACTTCAGATGGTAGTTATACAGCCTACTGAAATGCGGAAAGTCATTTCTTGGACTACAGTTGTCGTTACACCAAAGAAGGGAAGTTATGAACATTCCTTGTGGTATTGTTTATGTCTGGTTTTATTTGAAAGAGTTGCCTTGCACAGATCTCGAACAGATAGTCTCCGCCACATCGTGCTAAGGGCATAATCCTTGGTCATCGGAATTGATATTCGAACCTTGGCTGGATAGTATCAGTGTGGATGGCTATGTTGTTCGTCCACTGCCACTGTTTTATACGTGTTTCCACTAGTGAATGGCGAAAAAGGATGTATTGTTTGTAAAATTTGAAACCAGAGCATATCGTTGTTGGTCATTCACGTGTAACAAGTGCTGACTAGAAAGAGGCTACTATATTAAAAACAAAGTGTTACCCGAAGAAAGTGTTTTTTACTACTGTTACAAAAAAACGCTTTCAATTTGGTGTTGGCAGCTAATTCAGAAATGCCTAATGCCATTCTACATTGTGAATTCAAATTTGTATCGACCATGGGAGTTGGTCACTAGTTGTATCAGAGACATAATATTGGATGTAAAGTGCACGCAGGCTGTATTGTGAAATTTAATACCCTTTGATTGTTGGTATGTTGCTACAGTACTAGTTGTGAATAGACAAAGAGTTTCAGTCAAGTTTCCATTTCAGCAAAGAAAATTTTAAAATTTTGTTGTTGGCAAGAAAGAAATACATTTCTGTTGATAAAGAAAGCTTACATTTTCGCTTTCATTCTTCATGTTAACGTAATGCTGTAACTAGCAGGCTGTTTCAGATTGGTTGTTGTTGTTTTAAAGATGGATAGTACATTGAAAACCCGTGTGCTTGATTTGACAAACGTAAAAATGACATTGTTAAATAGACGTGTACTCCACTTAATCAGCTGTATCAATGCATTTGAAGTTTTGACATTTCGAACGATAGAGTCCTTATGTCCACTGCTGGTAAAAAGACACGTCTTCACTTCATCTTTAGCTTGTTTGTAATGTCTGGTGCTGGTGTAAACGTATGAACTAAGTAGTGTTTTGGGGATGGGAAGGGGGGGGGGCTTATTAG
The DNA here is from genome assembly GCA_024741275.1 of Chironex yamaguchii. Lineage (NCBI taxonomy): Eukaryota > Metazoa > Cnidaria > Cubozoa > Chirodropida > Chirodropidae > Chironex > Chironex yamaguchii. The sequence goes on from JANTCA010046512.1 coordinate 2,876, forward strand.
GTTCTAATAGTGTAGTGTTTTAATTGTAAAGTTTAAAACCTGTACCCCAATCTGCAGGGCGAAATTTTATATTTTAGCATAAAAGATTTATTATTGTAAAGATGTTTGAAGGAAATGGTTATTCATGTCATTGAAAATGTTTCCTGGCAATTTGCTCGTGGAGTGTCCAAGATCGTCATGCCAATGAGTAGCAAGAAGGATAAGGCAATTTTGTTGATAATGTCCGTTTGTATTACTACACATACTTTGGCATATGTCATACGGGATTGAGGACATTCCTAGACCAGGTAAGGTAGTTGGCCATCGTAGTTGTCACAGTAGGTTGCTGTTGTCTATGAACATTTTGAAATGAAATTTTTTAACAGATATACCTTTCAATGAAGATTTTAATGGAAGACATGATAGCTAGTGAAGTCAAGTTTTACTTTTAGTCATCGGTGTAACTATATGCATTCAGTAGTCAGTCCACTATAGTAACTTTCAGTTTTGCTCTAAAGTATTTTTCTTTTTCAAGAAATTTTTAATATAAAATAGTAATTTATTAAAATGCATTAGACATAGTCGGCTTTGTACTGCTGTTCTGTTAAGTTCAGTTTTACTGTTTAAGTTTTATTTTATCTTTAGTAACTTGTTTTATTTCATACAGTTGTCCTTTTTAAGCGTTTTTAAGCTGTCGTATTTGAGGAATCGAGGTGGAAGGTAGCCTTATGAGAATGGGTTAGCGTCTGTTGCTAATAGTGCTTATGCTGCAATTTTGAGAGCCCTCCAGCTTTAACTGTCTTTGTTTTAGAAATTTCTTTTGTTAGAGACAGGCGTTTAACCCACAGTTGTTGGCAAAATGTCTTTTTACGCTTTTTTGGGTGAAGATCCGTCTATGGGGAGGTTACAGAGTCATCACTGAAAAGGGTATATGACTAAACTACTTGAAAACGGAACTTGGATAAAAGCAGATACAAAAAGTATACGCTTGCCAACACAATAGTTGAATAAATGCTACTCGGACAGTCACCAGTGACTCTGTCGAGTACTTTAAACCTTCGGTCAAACCATTGTTTGGTCAAAGCGTAATATAATATATGCACTGCCGAAAAAGAAAAAACAAAATGTGTTTATTGTCAATTTTAGTCTGATTTATCACGTTTACAGAAACAGGTAACAATGAAATGTCAAGACTGGCGATGCATATTGTTCTGGTCTGATTCTGACATTTGGCTCAGCGTCAGATCTTGTGTAGTTAGCCATAATGCATCGTCCAAGGAACTGAGTGGGTGATCGTATTACATTATATCCATTACACTTGTCTTTATGCAAAACTTTCTTTGGTCGGGGTTGACTGCCTAAATTTATTGCTATCTTTTTAAAATCAGCTCTCTTACGTAAGAACTACACTATAGTAATTTAAAAACTGCAAAATGGAAGTATTTTTGTTTTTGTTATCAACATCCACTTTGACCTCAGTGTGAACTGTGAAATAATTGCTGATCGTAAATACTATCCGTTTTCGAATACCTGCTACACCTTTGTGTCATTTGCGTATAACATCTATAGTTTAAGGATCTTGCATCCCATTCTACTGCCTTACTTCCTTACTGCCTTGCTTCCTTACTGCCTTGCTTCCTTACTGCCTTGCTTCCTTGTGATATACTGTGACATGGCAAAGTTGTTGAGTGAATCAGTTTTTGTGTTTGTACTGTGCTGTTGTATTGTGATTCCTTTCCTTGCATTTTGGCTATTATGGAGGTTAAGCACTTCTTTCCATGAGAAGTAATTAACTATACTTAACTTTGGCACCTTTTCAAAGTGCTTCTCAACACACGTTGACGAGGAGGAATGTTGTTCTCTCTCATTGTTTTGTGTTTGGTGTAAGCATTCGTTATGGTAGTTGCCTACAAACACACCTTGATCCTTTTTTAATGTTACCCAGTTGAATACGCATGCGCCAATAAAGAATGGACTGCAAATTGGCAATAATTCACAAAATCGTAGTGCCATGGGGCTAGTATGTAACTATAGACTAAAATGAATTTGTAACTTTACTGCCCTTTTGAAGAAGATAACGATCCGTCCGTGAATTTTCGACCTATAAGGCCTTAGTCCTGTGACAGAAATTAGCAAATTAGCAATGCCTAGCCAAAATGTAATGAACGAAAAACTGCCTTTAGCCATTGTTGTATGCGGTAAGGCAGATGAAAAAGGTTACATTTTATGCTTGTTGATTTGTAGATTCTTTACAAGTTACATTTTTGGTTGTAGTTATTTTTGTAAATAGAGTACCTTGCTCGCGATAAAGCCTTTTAAATGTGCTTTTAGTGTTTTATTTTGGTGTAAACTCTATTTTGATGTAGTTCTTTTTTGTCCTAACATGTGAAACTGACTGGCAATCTGAGCATAACTTTTTAAAGTACTCCTACGTATCTACGTAGCGTCCTAGCGACCAACATAGTATTCTACCAACCTACTCTCTTACAAACCTACTTATCTGTATACCTACCTACACACCTACCTACCCATCTTCCTAACCACCTACATATCCTTCGACCTAGATACTTGCCTATTCACAGACCTACGTGCTCAGCTAGCTAAATGAAATCCGGTGAATGTTGACAACTCCACCTCCTCACCCACTTCTGCACTGGTATCTCGAGACATCTTTTGCCTTATTTTTTAGGTACTTTAAGCCTGACAGAGACCATTCCAAACTGGTCAAGCACCGTTTAATGTGGAAGAAGTCATATGAAAAGCAAGGGATTTTGGAAGCATGCTCGGTCAGAAAATAGTGAAAGATAAACAGCTTTCTCCATTTTGTACTGTTTGTACTGAATCATGTATACTGCTCTTGAAATCCAGCAATGATTCGGTTAGGTTTCCTATACTCCTTATAGTTACTAGGTAAAGGCTCTTTCGCATTCCATTAGCCTGCTATATTGTATACTGGATTTTCTTTGCTTTAGAGTTATTGGTAGGCGAGAACACAGTGAAAATAGAGTAAAATGCTACTGTTCATTTAAATCTTTCCAAACTTGTTATCGCATAGCACAAAACAGGTTATAACTTTATTATCCTGAAGTTAAAATCAAAATTATCGAAGTGTTCCCTGTACGGAAACCAAAAGTCTTAATTGCATTGTTATACTTGACATAAGAGAACCTCAACCATTCCTTAATAAAACCCTCACAAATTACGAAACTGACACAATCTACACAAATCTCAGGGCTGCCTGACAACGCAGGCGTCACTATTTTCCTTTGCAGTGGATAGAAAAACGGCGCCAAATAGGCTGCAATCCTCTGAAGGAGTCAAACTCACAACGTCGAACTTTTGAGGCAGATTCAAATGCTATTTCTGAGAGTCTAGGACGTTTTGAAATTTCTTCATTTTATTGGTGTCACTGATGAAATGTGCTCCTTGCCATTTGTGTTATTGATTACAAATGTACCCAATATAACTTGAGAAGGTATACTAGCAATGATAGTCGAGTGCTTGCAAACTGGAACATGTTTTTGAGGGAAATATAAATGTACGTTCGGGAGAGAATCTGTTAGGCTGTTTTTTGAGTCTTTTACTTTCGTTTTAAAAATCTCTATCTGTTATGCCTTATTATTCCCATAGTCCATAGACCGTTGGGTACTTTGATGACTGTACAGTTCTCCCCCATTTCTTCTAATTTTAATTTTAACATACCGAGATCAAAATCTCCGACAAGAGCAAAGAGTTAGTAAGTACTATCATTTACAATTGATCTAGTAAATTTATCGTCCTAGTCCATAGAACTAGGACAAAAAAGTTACACATTTGTTTTACTCAAATATTTAGAGTCGTAAACTAGGTATTAGCTTGCATAGAATGTCACGTTATTACATATTTATCTTTGAGGAATAAGTGGTGGATTATACATCCTTCAAGGATTTGGGGACTTTGAAATGGATAATGGTTTTATCTATCTAGGAGAACGGGGAAAACTCAGAAGCATGACAATGATATTTTTGAGGATAGCCGTCACAGTTTGACTAATATCAATCTTTGGGTTGGCTATCGTTTGCGACAGGTACATATGAAATAACTTCTGAAAGTGTCGCTTCGGTGTAAAATCTAGTCATTTAAAGTATTGCATATTTATTTCATGCTTAAAAAGGCATTGTTTTCGTCAAACTGTATTATTTTCATAGAAAAATCGCAGTATACATTCACAGATTCTTTGGGTTTTGAATCCGTCTGGCAATAGGTCTTTTTCCTTTTCTTGCTTCAAATGCATTTACTTTTGACCTAGGTGTGATATTTATGTTTGTTAACTTACTTCCAGAGTATCTACGAGGAATCTTCAATCTATTTCTAATATACTGTAGGGTTATTGGCTATCGCTGCCCTTCACTTCCTCAGAATTAACACCACTGTTCAAGACCACTGCACTTTTTACTGCAAAATTATTTAATGTTGCCTGATGATACACTTCATAGCAAGGTCAGGAGCAAAGCTTCTGGAGCTCATAGTTTTCGGTGCTTTCTGGACAACATACCTGATCTATGTGATTTTCTTCACCATATTTCACATGGCAAAAACTTCGTACTAAAACCTTTAAAATAATGTTGAGCTGACTCGATATCAGCAGCAAACACAAGTGACGTTACAATCTCTAACCATTGTCAACAACTTATGTTGTTAGGTATTTCATGAACAAAGTGATTTTTTGATGCAAATAGGAAGATAAAAGTAGTGAAATTACGATAAAACCCCCACATATTGAAGGAATATGAAGCTGGTGTATTGTGAAACAAACTGTATTAAGATGTTATCAAAACGATTCCACCATGTAAATAAAAAGAAAAAAGCTTAAGAACATGACTAAGACTTGAAAACTTGGAAATCAGACATATGTAAGAATGAACTGAACCTTTTGCAAAAGTGAAGTAAGAAAAGCGTAGACGCTTATTGTCGAAATGTTACAATGACTTGTTAGTATTTTGTTGTTGATAATGGTGCTGGTTCTTAACTCTTGCCACTTTCTTGTATAACTTAATGAAGAAGACACTATCTGTTTGTAGATTGCAAAACTTTAAGATGAAACTGAAAGAAAACAGTTGTGTGGCTTGCGGGCATTTAGACGAAATCAGTTAGCTTTGTTGTCAATGGGAAGAATACAAAGCCAAAGAATGTTGATGTTTGTAATGAAGCACAAAGCCCCAGCAACAATCTAATATTGCCAAGAGAGAAATAATCAGTAATTAAGCAATAGATCTTGAAGACAACTCGAGCATAACAAAGATGATGAGACTGAAGCTATGACCAGATTCATTTTGAAAAACCCCTTCACTAAGTAACTGATGTTGATTAAGGAATTGAAGGATACATAGGAATATCTGTTAAGGAGTAAGTAATGAAAGCCGAACAAAAAGCAACAAGCTTGTCACTAACAGCAGCATAAGAACACAAGCAGTTTACAACTCGAACTGAATGACCTTAAGACATACCTTTGACTTTTGGCGGTTGGACTTCGACTGAAAGGCGATCCTGGTTGTAAATAGTTCCAAAAACATTTTATACATCACGGAAACGGTTCTTGTTTATGTGACTTGCTGTGTGCCGCACAAGTCTTTGATTTAGAGAAAAATCAAATCAGGAGGGAATCAGAATTCAAGGGGTGAATGAGAGGTAAAGGGGAATTGCTAGCGAATGGAATCTAGAGGGGGCATTAGGGGTAAATGAGAGTATTCTCTGTTCTTCGTAACTCTCATAGATGGTTTTGATAAAAGTTCAGGAGGTTTCTCCAAAATTGCCAGCCAGCCCACGCTGATTAATTTTTCGAGAATTTTCTGGGCCCCACCCCGTTCTTTCCAACCACCCCGCTTATTAAATTCTGGATTTTGGTTGTAGCTAATTTTTGTACTTTTCTTCTACATATCACCAAAATGACACATGATATTATGTAGCTATTTAGAGTCGTAAAGTGTGACGACGTCACGACAAATCTATTTTTAAAATTGATAAATTGTGAAAACAGATTCTCAAAAAATTCAAACAATTTACAAATCCATCAAATTGCATTCCAATAAGACGAAAATTGCCTGGGAAACGGTGATGGGAATATTTAAGATTTCGTATAGAACTACTAGTGTTACTAACTTTGTTCATGAAATCATGAATCAACCAACCATGAACTTGAAATACTGTGCTTTCATAGAGAGCAGACGGACTATCGATTTGGTATACCTGTGATATTTTTTATGTATTTGTGTAAAACGTCACATTTGGAGTTACATTGTACACGCACGAAATATCTGGTTCGAATCCAGCAATTTGAAAAAATGGATATTTATGACCTTAACAATTTAGTACTCTATTGGAACCACTCATTAATTGATCATATAAAAAATCATGAAACTTCAACGTTTGTTCCAACTCCCTGCTAATTAAATAACGAAACAATTTCAACCACCGCTAATATCAACCCACCCACTAACTATGTAAAAACGTTTCACGATCCTCGCTTATTCTAATTCCCCAGCAATTATACACACAAGAGTACACTTAAGCATTCAAATCACATGTTTTGTTCAAAATTTGCCTGTGGAGATGAACGGGATACCCCTGGCATGGCAAGAGAGAAATGGAACGAAAAGGTTGAGCAGGGATTTTATAGACATTTCTATCCTGCTTCTAAGATGATAATACTGAAAAAATGTTCCTATAATTCAGTATTAATTTTGAATGCATTTCTAAAGTCCCAACCATGCCATATGTGATTAAGAATCCCTTAATCACATAAAGAGATCATCTTCTTCTCTGTGTGGCATGAAATACACTGCTTTATGTCGTTTTAATATGACATGTTTACTCTCTCTTTGCCCATGATATAGAAATCTGTTTAGATCAAATAATATGCAATGAATTTCAGACAATTTTTCATTTCTTCTAACCTGCTAATTCTAGTCTTTAGTAATCAAAACTAATTCTGTTCCATATATTTTCCATCTTGAAGTAGAGAACGGAGACCATTTCCTTCTCTGTGTGGCAGGCAATACACTGTTTCACGTCTTTTTAATGTGAGATGTTTGATTCTCTTTCTTCATCGTATAGAAATCTGCATATATATTAAAAGATATGGTATGAATTGCAGACAGTTTGTCATTTCTTCTCCATTGCGAAATCTATTCCTTAATAATCAACATTAATTCTGTTCCATATATCTTCCATCGTGAAGTAGACAACGGACATCATTTTCTTCTCTCTGTGGCACGTAATACAATGTTTCATCTCGCTTTGATGTGACATTTTTGTTTTCTATTTGTCCATCCTACAGAAATCAAGAGAGATCATTCTCTTGTATCTGTGGCACACAATACACTGTTTCATGTCGTTTTAATGCGACATGTTTGTTTTCTCTTTGTCGATCATATAGAAATCTGTCTATATATAAAATGAAATGGTATGAATTGCAGACAATTTTTCATTTCTCGTAACATGCTATTCCCAGTCTTTAATTTTCAACACTTCAAGTCCGTTCCATATATTTTTCATCGTGAAGCAGATATGGGAGATCATTTCCTTCTGTGTGTGGTAGGCAATACACTGCTTTATGTCGTTTTAATGTGACATGGTTAATTTCTCTTTGTCCATCCTATAGAAATCTGTTGATATATATATAATGATATGGCATGAATTGCAGACCGTTTTGCATTTTCTCTACCCTGCGAGTTCTGTTGTTTAAGAATCAACATTTATTCTGTTCCATATATCTTCCATCGTGAAGTGGACAACGGGGATTGTTTTCTTCTCTGTGTCGCAGGCAATACACTGTTTCATCTCGTTTTGGTGTGACATTTTTGTTTTCTCTTCGTCCATCCTATAAAAATCTGCATATATATTAAAAGATATGGTATGAATTGCAGACAGTTTGTCATTTCTTCTACCCTGCTATTGTATTCTCGAATGACCAAAACTAATCCTGTTTCATATATTTTCCGTCGTAAAGAAGATATTGGAGATCATTCTCTTCTATCTGTGGCCACCAATACAATTTTTCATGTCTTTTAAATGTGACATGTTTGTTTTCTCTTTGTCCATGAAATCGAAATCCTTTTATATATAAAAGAATATGGTATGAATTGCAGACAATTTTTCATTTCTTCTAGCCTGCAATTGTATTCTCGAATGACCAACACTAATCCTGTTTCATATATTCTCCGTCGTAAAGTAGATATTGGAGATCATTCTCTACTATCTGTGGCAACCAATACAAGTTTTCATGTCTTTTAAATGTGACATGTTTGTTTTCTCTTTGTCCATGAAATGGAAATCCTTTTATATATAAAGGAATATGGTATAAATTGCAGACAATTTTTCATTTCTTCTAGCCTGCAAATTCAATACTTTAGTATTCAACAGTAATTCAGTCCTAAATAATTTCCATCGTGAAGTAGTTATTGGAGATCATTCTGTTGTATCTGTGGTACGCAATACCTGTTTCATCTCAATTTAATGTGACATGTTTGTTTCCTGTTTGTCCATCCTATAGAAATCTGTTTATATATTAAAAGATATGTTATGAATTGGAGACCATTTATCATTTCGTCTAACATGCTAATTCTACTCCTTAGTAATCAACACTAATTCTGTTTCATATACTTTCCATCCTAAATTAGATAATGTAGATTATTTTTTTCTTTCTGTTTCAGGCAATACACTGTGTTATGTCGTTTTAATGCGACAGATTCCTTTTTTCTATGTCCATCCTATAGAAATCTGCTTATATATAAGATGATCTCGTATGAATTGCAGACACTTTTTCATATTTTCTACCCTGCGAATCCTATTCTCTAATAATCAACAATAATTCTGTCCCATATATCTTGAGTCGTGAAGTAGATAACGGAGACCATTTTCGTTCCGTGGGGCAGTCAATACACTGCTTTATGCCGTTTTAATGTGACATGTTTGTTTCCTCCTTGTCCATGATATAGAAATCTGTTTAGATCAAATAATATGGTATGAATTGCAGACAAATTCTTATTTCTTGTAGCCTGTAATTGTATTCTTGAATGATCAAGAATAATTCTGTTCCATATATCTTCCATCGTGAAGTAAACAACGGAGATAATTTTCTTCTCTCTGTAGCACGCAATACACTGTTTCATCTCGTTTTGATGTGACATTTTTGCTTTCTCTTTCTCGATCATATAGAAATCTGTATATATATATTAAATAATATGGTATGAATTGGAGACAATTTTTCATTTCTTTTAGCCTGCAATTGTATTCTTGAATCATCAACACTAATTCTTTTCCATATATCTTCCATGGTGAAGTAGACAACGGAGATAATTTGCTTCTCTCACTGGCACGCAATACAATGCATTTTGCCTTTTCAATTTGACATCTTTGATTCTCTTTGTCCATCATATAGAAATCTGTTTATTTATTAAAAGATATGTTATGAATTGGAGACAATTTTTCATTTCTTCTAGCCTGCAATTGTATTTTTGAATGGTCAACACTAATTCTGTTCCATATGTTTTCCGTCGTAAAGTAGATATTTGAGATCATTCCCAACACGTCTGCCCCGTAGAGCATTTGCAAAATCAGCAGTGGACTTTACAGGACCCTTCATTAGTGTACAAGAAATAGGAAAGAAAAGGACCAAAAGATATTTGTGCCTTTTCAGATGTATGTTAACAAGGGCAGTTCATCTGGAGATGGCCTATGGTTTGGACACTGACTCTTTTCTTAATGCATTTTACTGAATGGTGAATCACCGACGATTAGTTGAAGAGATTGTATCAGATAATGGAACGAATTTTGTAGGAGCTGACAAAGAGCTAAAAGATCTTGTAGATCAGCTAGATGTAGAAAAAATTAAACAATCTACGGCAAAAAAGGGAATAGATTGGCATTTTAACCCACCAGTAGCACCACATTTTGGAGGTGTGCATGAATCAATGATTAGCTGCCAAAAGAGCAATTTGTGCTGTTTTATGAGCTGCAGACATTACTGAGGAAGAATTGATAACTGCATTCACTGGAGCAGAGTAGTTATAAAATTCGAGACCACTTACATACCAATCAGCAGACCCCAGAGATGATATCCCACTTACACCAAACCATTTCTTGCATGGAGAAGCTGAAAGAGAACTTGTAACTGAGACAGTTGATACAACACACTTTAACCTGAGGAAAGGGTGGCGTCGAGTCCAACAGCTAGTGAGGTATTTTTGGAAAAGGTGGCTACATAAATGGTTGCCTTCACTGAACACTCGACGAAAATGGAACAAAAAGAGCCAAGATTTTCAAATTGGAGACGTTGTTCTGTTAATCGACCCAGACACGCCAAGAGGAAAATGGCCTTTGTTAAGAGTAATTGAGACTTTCCCTGGCAAGGATGGACATGTTCGAGTTGTAAAACTACAACTTGGAGATAAGCAGCTTGTACGACCTATCACTAAGATCTGTCAATTAGAGATAACAAACAGTCAATAGCATTGATGCCTTAAGACATCAAGGAGAGGGGGAATGGACAGAAACATTTCAAAAGTATTTTTAAAAATGACTTAATTGTAGAAGACTTGTATGATTAGAATTTCCTTTCACTAGAGGTAAAGCCTGGAAATGACCTCAATTACAAAATCTGAGTTGGCACATTGCCAGACAATAGGTAATCTGTGATGTAAACATTGATTTTGACACAACATCAATTAGGAATTATGACGTGATCAAGGTTGAAAATTACAGACCTATGACAAAATTAGAATAATGATGTTTTCAAAATAATTTCTGGTATCTAGTAAGTAATTTTTATGATGTAATATAGATATCTTAATGTTGTATATAAGCTAAGGAGAAATTGTAGAGAAGTCAGTAATTTCAATTATGAGTAGAAGAAGTTAGGTTTTTTTTACGGTTCAATCTCGGAGCCAATGCCGTTTAGAAGAGCATGTAATGCCACAAAACAATTTGATTGTTGATTAAAGACTGCCAAAATCATCAATTAAGTATAGTAAAGAAACAACAATTTCAAAAGGTTCATCTTAAATATGACTCAATGGACCTTGATATCCATCCATGAATCTTTGCATGTACATTGCATAGTAGTTACCCATACCCAACCTGATCCCTTCCTGGCAAGCTCTAACTGTAAGCTAGAGCTCAAAAATATGCTCCACGAGCAAATACTATCTTGCAAGCCCTAAAAATGATTTGTAAATTCAGGACATTTTGCTTATCAAGTGCTTCCATTAATATTGAAGTCCACTAAAAATAGATACATGTAAGCACTTACATAGAGTATGCAGTCCAACAACAGCATATGATTGCTGTTAAAAGGCAAGTTTAACAAGCTCTTTCTTTCACTCCTTACGAAGGCAGTGACCAATAAATAGCATTTTACTAACTAGATAAATGGATTGGCTAAAAATACTGAGCTCAAGGAATATTACATATTAATACTTGTTTTAATATTTTGTTAAAAAAATTTTGACTGGGTTTAACCTTTTTTTCCACCCAGACCACTGTTTAGAATCTCAATTAATTGTGAGCCAACCATTGCTAATGCCAGGTACAAGACACTGATCAGCTTCCATTATGCTGCATTATTAAATTATTAGATTATGCTTATGCCTATCAAATGCAACATAATATGCCTTCCTTGTCAAATTTCATGTCAAGCCATGCAAATACTAGTATGGGTGTCCTCACCATAGGTGATCATTTACTTACTAGATAGAAGGTAATGGAGGATCCTAACTGGTTTCATTGCTTGCCTCTTCTTCCTTGGTTTAAATTTACGTGTGGGTTTTTTACTTGCTCTCAGTTTGGGGTAATTGCTTGATTAACTGGAAATGTCTAGCCTCAATACAGCTTTCCATGGCTTTCTGGCCTTATTGCAAAGTCTTCCACGACTTTTGCAAAATACATTGGATCCTTTCACAAGCAAATGTAGGAGCATAATTACAACATGCTTTAGATGTACGAAAAAAAGCCTGTTTTTATCCTTAAATTGTCATAATTTATGCAAAAATTTTGCTCAAATAGGATATCACCAATTGGAGGAGTACAATAATCAGTGGCACAGATTAACTTGTGATGTAAATTTTCATTTTGAGTTAAATGGCGCTGTTGGAAGTGCTTGAAAACTGAGTATATGGTACACTTGAGTGAAAAGCACTTCTAAAATTGTGGTGATTTAGTGTTTGCTTACATGAAGAATTGATTGTTGGTAGGATCACAGAATAAAGGATCGACCAGAAGGTTCACTTCAGTCGGTTCCTTTGATGTTTGAAGCATTCCAATTTTCCCATTGTCTCCACTATGGCTGAACATGCAAACGAGGCTCAGTAAGAAGTGGTGTATCTGGACAGATGTAAACACGAGAGGATTCACTCTAATGTTACACTTTATGTTACATCAAGTTAAAATATTGTAATATTTGGAAACTGACCTTAGTGCTGGGTGAAGAAGTGTGATGTACTGTTATTTGTAAGCCTTTTGCTACTATGTATGAACAAAACATCGAACATTTTAAGTTACTTTATTTTTAAAATTTGTTTATTGTTTTTTAGCTTTAACATACTTAGTTTGGCACTCGGTATAAGGTCATTTATGAACATATTAGGGCTCCTTATACTACTTTTAAAGAGATTATTGGTTCCGTTGTCATGTTGTTTGGTGCAAACTGCCCAGTTGCCTTAAATACTGTTTTCTTCATTAACCCATTATAAGCACATTTTTGTATATTTTGTCAGTAATGTTTCGGGAGTTCTTTTTAACACTGTAAATTGCTGTTTAGTATGCTAGTATTTGCCAATTTTTTTATAGAACATAGAACAAATGATACTGTAGTTATCCTGAAGCTGTAGGCATAGATTCTAGAAATGTCATGTAGATAAATAACTATATACTCTCACACTAAATTAGGTGACGTGTAGTGGACACTTCAATGCTCAGTTTTTGATTGGTAATAATGTGGTAACTTGTAGATATTGGCAGTAGGTAAATGAAAAGGTATGTGAGTACTTTGTGGTTTGTTGGTGGCTTTTAAAAAAACCGTTTTACTGTGCGCTTTGAAGAGCAGATCATTGTTACACTTGTTACTTCTGGACTTGCCTTTGCTTCAGAATCGATATGATGCTGGCATTGAACTTGTTCCTTTACTTCTTAGAGCTTGTGAAAATCTATGAAGAGAACATAACATTTAAATGGGAATTAGAATTTTAATAAAGAAAAGTAATAGCTGCTACCCAATTTGTTTTTTATAAAGTTACACTTTCAATGCATACTATAAATTCTTGTTACAGACCAATAAACCTGAATTCTTAACATCAAGTGGAGTGTATTGTTATCTTAGATATGATAAATACACCCATAGGTATAAATGAAAACTTATCATGAAAAGGAATCCGGTCATGCAGTTAAATGGCCATCATGACCTTAATCTAAGTTGGGTAAAAAGTATCTTTAAAAAATATTAACATACCACAACATGAAACATTGCAATCTCCATTTCACAATGACATGTCAGTACTGATGACACATAGTAGGTGACAGTAATCCAAAGTAAGAGCTGAAACACCATCAAAGCATTCACTTATTTTTACAAGTGAATTTTTATTTTTATATTATTGTATACCTTGAAGTAACAGAAATACTTTCTGCTGTCGTCTAGCAAAGAATTTACCAGTAATGACCTGCATGCATTACATGAGTGTACTTCAAAACACTTGTGTAGCAGATACCCAGCCACATACGCAATTGCTTTATCTCTCATGAGATTCTGCTGAACATCATGACTTTGATAATCTGTGTGCCCAATTTGTAATTCTCGTACACTAGGGGTGAGAACAAGCAGCTGTGAAGCATTTCTGTTCATATTTGATTATGCTAGAAGAAAGTCAAAATCATCTGAACAGTTACCGGATTGTGGGACAAGGAGATTCGAATTAAAAAGTTTTCTAAATGCCCTCGAGAACTGTATTGGTGTGGGGTTATCACAATTTCCACCCTGATTTCTTAAGCAGCCAAAGAAATTTTCCAGGGGATCTTGATTAAGTCTTCTTGTCAAGAGAAATTTGAATGAATGGTGGTACTCAAGTCTTTTCCAGAGTATAAGTAGTGCTTTTAGAGATATTTGAGACCTTTGAGACACTTAAGGCGTAAAGTTACATCAGTTCCATCCGATTTTAAAACTTTGTTGTTACTTATAAATTCAATGGCCTCCGATAAGAAAGAAGTATGTACATTGTTATGTGTAATTGCTAAACTATACTCCTTTGTTGTACGTACTGCACTACTGTTGCAGGAGTCAAACAATTTGTCAAAGAACAACAAAAATTTTGCTGTGCCTAATGCAGAAGGTGAGAGACCTCCTAAAGTGACATAGGTATTTAATGATGCAGCAACAGTATGACTAAAAACTTGTGCAGCATATTTAACTTTCATTTTTGAGAAGGTGGTCGGATTTAAATGCTGCTCTTTCTGTTTGGGTGCAGAACGAATTGACGGCTCCTTGTCTTTCTTAAAAAAACCTCTAATGTCCTGCCATTGTGCACTCTTGTCCACATAGCAAAATGTATACTTCATGAGGTTATTTCTGACAGACTTAAGTAGATGTGGAGGATCAAACATAAAGAAATATTGCTTCCCTTCCAATACAAACCATGGATTGTCCGCTGTCACTTTAAGGTCACCTGCCAGCCTCTCAAAGTTTGCACCCATGTCAGTGATGACAACCAAAACTTTAAGTCCAATGCTTTCCAGCTTCATTATAGCTGTTTTCATTAAGTCATAAATTTTAGCACTGTTGCATGTCTTATGCACTTAGAAATACCACAGAGGCTGCTTCTGCTTACCACAGATACTTCGGGTAAGGAGCACTAAAGCAGTTGATGCAACAAGGTTAGTGCGATCGTTGTTTCCATAATGTTCCAGGCCAATAATTTGATCTGTAGGAACATCATAATAAAGGTTTGTTTTAAGTGACATTTCATCCATGCATAAGGTGCAAAATTTCTCTTTCTCTTTCATTTGGTTTACTTTTTGCTCTATGACATTAAACACACTGTCAGTTAGGCCTGGTAGTGACGAGATTTTGGCAACTGTGCACTGCAAGCAGCTCTTTGATGGCAAAACAAATATCTTCGACAATGCTCTGTAGGCTTTTCCACTAGCATGATAAACTGGAAGAGCTATTGAATTCATAGTCGTAGAATATCTACAACCTTTCTTCTTATGAGAGTGAAGCTCAATTTGAAATTGTAGAAGATTTGCAACACTGGAAGGAAGGGTTTGCAAAACTCTTTGTATGGCAGTGCAGTTGTTCCTGTCATTGTTCTCTCCACTTCTTTTACATATGGCCTTAATCCTCCTCTTCTTTCGGCTCAATAATTTCTTGAGATTAGCTACTCTTGTTGTGGGACATGATATCTTTGCACTTGTCCAACAAGAAACATTTTTTCTTCTGGTTGATGAACATCTTGCAGGTGCCATCAGTCTCTAGAAATACATGGAAGAAACTATTAAATTGTGTTTGTCATTGTAGTATTTAGCAAACGTAAGCATATAGCCTCGTTTTTAGTAAGAGTTCTATCACGTGAATAATCATTACATATGTAATAGGACCACCTAATTATGTAATAGGTCAGATGATTTGTATACAAACTGTGATTTCGACAGATGTAATTGACGTCAGTTATTTTGTTGGGAAATGGCTAGGTAATTAAAGCCATTAGCTTACTTACCTTATTTTAAATGATTATCCACCCATTAGGTAAGCAGTTCTATAAATTGTACCTAGATTTCCTAAGTTACATTCCACAAATGTAAGA